>LJIJ01001164.1:0-54668 GCA_001718145.1 Orchesella cincta
ATATTCAAGGAATGTGAAATGATGTTACACGATGTCTATTCACCCAACTTTTTTCTTTCAATGAACCCTTCCGTTTATCAACTTTTGTGTCTTCTAAAAACTTTAGCGCGATTATGTATATATATGAAAAGAAAGGCAACTTTCAGTAATTGATGCAAGACTAATTCTCATAGCTGTTTATCTCTTGTTACTGCATGTGGAAGGATAAACATATGAAATACCGACAGCCAGACAACACAAATATTATTTTGAAAACAAATCCCTTTCTGAGGATTGGGAATTTATCTGTAATATTATATAACAAATTAACATGACATCACACGATGTAATAAAGTATCTTTAGGATGATTGTATTTCGTCAGATGTGAATGAGACTCATTGTCTTAATTGAACGGTACTACCTTATTTACCAGGATAGCATCGATTAGTCTCCCGTGGTACCAGCAGAACTTGGTACTAACTCCATTGACAAGTACCGATACCCAACCACATTTTTGATCCTATTGGCATGTGTTTGTCCACTAAAGACGAGTCCCAGTTTGGTACCTAAAGTACAATCACAAAGTACCAAAACGGACCGTTTGAAGCATATTTAATCTGATGCGTTTGTCCACTACAGACGTGGCCTCGATTGGTACTCAAAGTTCTCTCCTCCAAAATTTGGCCGTTAGCGCGGCATTGGTACAGTATTCAATTATTTGTGTGTTTATATGCTATGCTGTACTAATAGTAATGGAATTAATAGTCGTAAAGTCATCAATTATGAAGCATCATTTTAGGTACATTGTTTTTGTCACAATGTAGTCATACACATCATATCATCATTCCTGAACTCATGTTGTTCAGTGCATAGTAAAGTGTTAAACTATGAAATTAAACTGCCGGATATGCCCCACTTTTAACGTAAAGCGAATTTAACTATTTCAACTAACAAGAGCTTTACAACTGACGATCCTAGCCTATGAACTAGAAACAATGACGCTAGTTGGTAACTGTTCTAAACACAGCACAAGGACTATATTTAAAAACACTTCAAACACTATTACTGATGTTTTATTTCTCAGGAAGTGACAAACAGAACTTCAACATTCAGGAACAGTAATAATCAAGCTTTACTTGTTTTGATTATTTGAAATAAACATCACAAGTCAAGTCAACTCCTCTAATGATCAATGTGATGTACTTCCACAAAACTCAAGTATTTACTTGTATCAACTTATGACCGTCAACCACAACCATGTAAACAATATATAATCTGCTTGAGTGCTTTGTCACATGCAACTGCAGAAAAAAATTCTCTGTTTGCGCGCTTTTAGCAAACGTACAAATGAAACCTAACTATTTGGTACCGCTTGGAACCAAAAGGGAACCATGATGTTTTCCTTCATTTCGCCAAGCCAGATTCTTATGGTACTTGGTTATGCAGTCCTAGTTTGGTACCAGTAGTTCTATTTCTCTCTCTCAAGCTCAATTGTACTTGAGAACCTAAACAACTTCTAGTACTGGATTAATATTGGATTTTATTTAGTTTCTGGTTAATAGGGTAATGTGACATGGCGTTAGCTTTGCAGCAGTTTTTTTATATATATATAACAAAGTCTAGTGTGGCAAAAAATAGCATATTTCCGGGTTAGTTCAGTCCATATAATGGAAATTCATTTAATAAACATATTTTAGCTGTATGAATTTAAGAATTTAGAAATCAAAAATTTTAAAGTTACGTTTACAGTGACAGACGACAGATTAAGCATGCTAAATAAAAATCTAAACGCAACAGTTCATAATACGATAACAAAACCTGAAAAGGTAAACTAAAGTATTTATTGAATTGAATTATTCAAGTACACAAAACAGCACGAAACGCCAACGTGCGTAGTATGATGTACTGGTAATACAATTCGCGTCTTCTAACACGGGTAACCGCCTTAACCCGAAGGAACAGTTTGCCCGCGGAGGTCCGTTTGCCCGCCGTACGTTATCCCACGGATCAGTTAACCCGCCTGACTATTAGCCCGCGTACTGTTACCCGCTTGACAGTTAACCCGCGGGGAAGTTAGCCCGAAAACATTTTACCCGCATGACAGTTAACCCGCGGTTTGGTTCTACATTAACTACCAATGAACTACTATATTTTCAAAATTTTACTATGGCATGCCGCCACGCCTACCATGCCAGTGTGGCATGTTCAATAATAAATTCGAAAAATGGCCCGACTGGGGTACCCTATAGTTTACCTTTATGATACAAAAAAATGTAAACTAGTTTTTTTACCTGGATACAGTATAGAAAATTAATGTTGAGTTTTCACAAATGTCTTGACAATTTGAGAATTGTCCTGTGCTTATATTGAGATAGGTTTGGTTATGTTTGGTTGGTTAGTAAACTGACAAACTTGTGTACACTGTAAGGAAAGGCGAGACCACTTTGTTATTAACACCACAGAATAGCGAGACTGCTGGTTATTAAGAAGGCTAATCTGTGTAAATGTCACGAAAGGGAGACTGCATACATATATTTATAGCTAAAACTGAGATTATATGGTTTATATTGGAAAAGCATTGGTATATACTACCATGGAATACTTGTGTAACTATAGGGTTGAAGGGTAACCTACCGGTCATATTTCCAAAGCGGTATGCTGCGCAACCTAAATTTTGCTGAATCGGGTTCTCCCTAAATTTCGAATCGAATGATGTATCAAACATGTCTAAACTCGAAGGTCAGCTTGAGCGTAAAGTTCCAATTTTTTTCCAAAAAATGTTGAGGCAGGAATGACTTCAAAAGTAATAAGCCTAACAAAATGCTGGGTTAACTGCATGCGGCGGCTAACTCTCCGCGGGTAAATGTTTTCGGGCTAACTTCCACGCGGGTTAACTGTCAAGCGGGATAAACAGTACAGCGGCTAATAGTCAGGCGGTAAAACTGATCCGCGGGATAACGGTACGGCGGGCAAAACGGACCTCCGCGGTATACGGACCTTCCGCGGGCAACGGTCCTACGGGATACGGGCCGTAGACCCTTCTAACACGTTATCATTCACTAACATGAACAATCATCTTAAATGCACATCAAAAATTGACAGTATAACAAACAGCCTAATATTATATTTGTATGTGTATGCGCATGAACCCGGTGAATTAATTCAGTATGGCTCAACATTTAGTTCTGAGATTTGTAAGCTTAAAAAAACCAGTAAACTGGATTTATCCATTTACCATTCATTCGTTTATTAATGAATGGCAAATGGAGAGGAGACCAACTTTATTGCAGATTAAGTGACTGTGATGATGGATGGGGATAAAGATGCCAGATTTGTACTGATAATTATAACAGATTTTGAAACAGATGTGCGACCTCGTTCAGCATGTGTACTAATACCAAACGAGGCTAGTTCTGCTTACATTAACGGGTAGTCGGTTGAAACAATTCGTTGATGGGAAATAGTTTATGTTCGAATAGATTATTATCTGGAAAGAAATTAGTTCCATGTATTTAATTTCTTATATTCTAACGTTCAAGGTGGTAAAAAGTGTGTCCTTATGGAATTACGAAATATACTAAAATGATGAGTTTCACGTTCCAAATTTAGCTGGCAATTAAATTACGGAAATCTCTTCTTAGCCATACTAGCCAAATTCCAGATTGGGTAGTGGTAGTACATACTTGTTTAAATGCAAGCATCAAGTACAGAATTCATTAACTTTGTGCTGCAAAAAAGTTGCCTTTAGTTCACATGCAAACATTATTTCCTTTTTCCTACTGGGAGGCATGAACAGCTAGATGCGTGGCGCTTGTCTCATCAGTAGCGTTGATTACCATTGCATAGCCTACATAAGTTAAATAGTAGGAAAGAGAGGACAACGCTAAAACAGCTTGTACACAATATGGTCAATGTCATTGAAAACACCTTTTTTGTCAGTAGATCAATATAATCATTTATCAACAATGTCTTGTCTTCAAGCATTTTAAGCAGCTCATTTATTATTCAATACTGCCGTGATTGTAGACGGTGTAAATTGAATGTCACGCACACCACAACGCAGGTCAAGCCTGTACAAGATGTTCTGCATGATGATGACGATATAACACTTTGCGTTAAATTTGTTCCTCCACTCTTCCATGTTGTCCTTTAGTAGACTGTACAAAACACAACCATCGATCTTAATTTGGATTACGGAATTCACATCCTTTGTATTGTACTGCATGGTTTGGAATGTTAAACAAGTTTCTTCCTCGAGCTAGCAACTAATATGAATGGCACACACACGCATTCAGTTCCTTTCTCATTCAAATGAATTGTAATCCTACAATCCTGTCGTCTTAAGTTATTTGTTGTACTGAAATTAAGGAAGTCCTTAAAAGGGTTTCATTTCACGAAGCTTATTGAACAAAATACCATTTCCTGGAATCATTTCGTGGTACCCATTATTCAATTCGATATAAGTTGGGAAACATACCTTTAGGTATATATCTATAATCTACAGCAAGCGGTTTGCCAACAACGCACGTGTAAGAAAAGTTTCAACTTGAATGAAATGATAAACATCGACAATCTTTTGAATACTGTAAACAGACAAAATTCCTAAATTGAAAATCATCGTGCAGATAAAGGATGCAGATGTCTACCGTAGATTGGTTTAACGTGAAACGTTTTTCCCCCAACTGATGACAGATGGATTTTCATCAATGAAGAAAGAGGAGACGGGGCTTCCTTTGATTTTTTCTTTCTGTAACCGGATCACAGAAGCAATGTCAATGACTGATATGAATATTATTTGGTATCATCAATCTTTCAGCGTTAGAAAATAGTTGAGGCGTTTTCAATTTTTTCCATGAATATCTACTATGTACTTTGCTATGTTTGTAAACTGTGTCATAAAATGTCTATTATGTTACTATAAAGTCATGCATAGTTTTAGCAAATTTTGCTGTGCATCCCAAAAACGAGTTATGAATTTGTGAAGTGTCAGGCTATTTACCAGGTCACGTGAAATGAAACTAATACACATGAATTGAACTCAACAGTTTCTATATTTAAAAAATAATAACGCAAAACATTCAGAGCAGACGTTACGCCTAGAGTTCTTCGAAGCTTTAGTTATTTTTTGAGCATCCTTGAAATATTTTTGTAGCTGCTCCAATAAAATTCAAATTACTTGGTTCCCTCTTTATGAATTCGGCTAACATCCAATTTTTTACAAATTAGACTGGGTGGCAGACATTACAGTTGCAACTACTGCTTGAACACAAGCTTGCTCCGAGTGAGGTAGTGACGCATACATTTTAGGCATTTTAAAGTATTTATCCCAGTAGCTGCTATCACACACTCGCATTTTTTGGCATGGGACTGTTTTTTGGTTATCACTTCTTTATTCATGAGCATCTCATTTACCAAATGTCATGTCATCCACCAAGGCAGGAAGTATGCGCACGACATTATCGAACCAAATTTCTAACAACCGGCTGAACAAATGGAGCTCATCTTATGAGTTACAACTGTTTGGAATGTGTACCTCAGCTTATACTACATAACTAAGCCCCGTGATGAAACATCTTCAAAAAGATGAGAAGGAAATGAAAGTCATTTCAATGAGCAACACTTCTCACAAGTCAACCAAGCTGTCATTTTATGCGAGGAGGCATGATGAAAATGTTTGTCCTGTTTTCTCAGTCCTGGTAAACGTGACTTGAGCGTTGAGAGGGAGTAAGTCGTAAAATTGCTTTCACGAAAGTATGCCGAACAAATTTGCAGGTCCAGTTAGACCATCATGAAAATTATTATCGTCATTCCAATTCATTTAGTAGATGACATTAGTGTCTGCAACCATCTCTTATGCTTATGAACATGAATTTTATTGTCGTCATACGAAGTGGCAGTCACTGTGTAGCACTTGATGAGAATTTTTATGCCTCAGTAACTAATTACTTCTAAT
Source organism: Orchesella cincta (assembly GCA_001718145.1). Lineage (NCBI taxonomy): Eukaryota > Metazoa > Arthropoda > Collembola > Entomobryomorpha > Orchesellidae > Orchesella > Orchesella cincta. The sequence goes on from LJIJ01001164.1 coordinate 5,934, forward strand.
GTTGCTGTGATGATGTGTGAGACTATTTGCCTTGTACCAACACCCAATTTACGCAGTTTTAAATTCCGTTTCTTGGTACTCTCATTTCGGACTAAATGTTGACTCACTTGTTTTTTACATTGTTACCCGAATCTGCGCTCTAATATACCAAACCTTATGTGGAAGTGGCTGCCTACTGCGAGCATTCCTGTATGTGTGTCGTATAAGTGTTAAAGCAGGAATATCTCAGCACCTTGCTCATGTAAAATCAGACTTCCGCCCTTTTTCCATGTCTCCTTAACATGACACAGAGAGAGCCTTTTATAGCTACAATTGTTCAAGCACTTCACTCACCTACCCTGTTTTCCAGGCGAAGGGCTTACACAACAGGAACAAACATGATATATGAATTCCCCTTCTGATGATAGACACAAGCGGAAATGCTCATTAAAACGCTAACGACAAGCGACAAGGGTGTAATCGGGTTAGCATGCTCGGTCTTTTAACGCAAGCATTAACTTGTAATCATAACATGACATGGGTACCTATCTAAGGTAAACATGACACTAATAGCTACTCCTTGTCATTACCTTTAGTGACAAACACCTCACTTTTGTTTGGTAACGCACATACGTACCGACTAATAAATATAGAGAGTATACATGCACCTGCATTTGGTGTCCGTGAAAGTCATTTCTTATAACAACATTCACCAAGATTTAAAATCATTAGTTGTTGGATGATTTAATTAATCTCATCTGTCTGATTAGGATTTTTTAATCTCGATTAGTAATACATTTACTACACGGCGTTTTCTGAGAAATGGCAACAAAATAATGATTTGTCAAGTTTAAGGTCCTTTAGAATTTATTAATGACGTTAGTAGAATATAACATGTGCCACCTTCTTACGCATGACATAGTCATCTATGCTTTTTAAAGAGATAGCTGCGACTTTAACTAGCAAGATATTCGATTGGTGAGCAAAAACGGAATTTCTATCACGAAAACAGCACCCTATTAAACATGACGAACGATTGAGTCTTTACAGGTACATCGAGTGTACACCTTTAAATTCTCGTGACCCTTCCGGTTTAACCTTTATTTACGATTGTTTCTAAAAATTATCCAACAAGTTGAAATATTTGGAGGTTCAAACGTTTTATGCCAGAAAAAATCATGAAAGTAATGGTGAATGCACACCTACATTCAATTATAGACTATGCAGCTGATATCTGGCAGTGGTTTCTGAAGAGAAACTAAAAGGCCTGCAGAATCAGATTGATAGGTTTTTAATTGAATATCATCCCAACAATTACGAGGCGTAGAAGATACAATTTCAGCGAATCTGATATTAGGAAAATTCACTCTCGATTAGACTTTATGACTTCAAACAACGCGTGATTATGTACTACTAAAAAAATATGTACAAAAGTACAAGAAAAATGACTTACAGACAATCTCCAGGATTCCATAGTAATTTTAAGTCTGAAGTGTTTAAAAATTCCTCCTACCACAGAGGAGCTATATTGTGGAATAATCTTCCAAAGGATCTTGATGTAGGACTAGGTTACGAGTATTTCAAAGTTGTGGTTAAATGCTGTATCCTAAATCCAAAATGACAAAATGTAATCAATTCATGTTAGTCTAATTTAGTTGTACTAGTTAGTTGATGTTATAAACCCAGTGTCACTGTTGCAATCGCTTTTGTGTATTGAAACCACTTAAATAAAGACAATGCAATTATTTTAAGGCCTATGTTTCCGGCATTTCTATTTGAATTATAACATTTAAAGCATTACAATATAGGACGAATCTTCAAGTGATTTTGATTGCAACGTTGGTTCACCAATTCATATCACGAGTCAGTAGAGCCACTTTCTGTCTGTGAATCCAATTAATAGTTGAATATGTTCTTTCTCCTTTTTTTTAAAATGTGCAACATTAAAGAATCTATTATAGTTTTCATGCAGGACCCTTAATTTACTGAATGCGCAATTGTGTAGCAGGCCATGTTTTGAAAATCTACTTATTATTATTTTGAAAATTCGGGTCGACTCAAACTCAACTTTGGAATCTTCCCACGCGAATCATGCTTTTTCGTTCGCTAAGGCATCAACTCAAAAATTATAAATATTCCCTGCCTTTTTGGCTCAAGCAGTATAAACATGTGTAAAAAAGGCAATGGGAAGCTTTTTTCAATTTTCAACAGCACATAAGTAACTTTGTGATGTGATGATGACTAATCCACTGCTCCACTCTGGCCACAAGTTTCTCAAAGAGATCCGCGATCCATGTATACCCATTGGAAAATAAAAATATGGATCCCAACACAAGTTTTTATACGATATTTATTAGAGTGATTTCCTTCGCAAGGATTTTCTTGTTTGGCCTCTCGCTCTTTGCCTTTTCACTCTCGCTGGCAGAGTGAGAGAGCAGAAATATACATTAATTTCATGCCGGTGATACTACCACAGTCTGTTTGTATCATTCTCGTTGACTAGCTTGATATGATGTGGGAAAGTCAGCCAAGGCAAAAGGCAAAGTCATTACCACCATTTCTATCACACAAAAGTATGTTTTACTTTCGTTCAAATGCAGTACATATGCTCGTATACTATATTTCGGATGTAGCTTTCACTGACTCATAATGTGGCAAGTCACTTGCAGAAGCAGTCAGGAGGTGCATCATCCGAAAAAAAAGCAAGGGGGACATACACTCGCTGACTTAACACAATATTTTTGTGTATCATATTATTGAAATACAACTATAAGGATGATGATCCTAATGGCTCTTTCTCACCATTAACATCGTCATCATAATACGTTTTGAAGTAGAACCATCAATGCCTTTCCTGAATGGTGAAATGTATAGCCTATTTTTTACTCTAATTGCTCTGCATGTGACAACTGACGAGACTTTGAACTTAAAGAATCAGCACAGGAGAATTATATGGGGTATTAGCCATTAGCCGACTTGGGTAACCCATCGAATCAAACTCTGTCGGTCCGTGTGAGATTACATAAAAAAAAAGGAAATGTATACTTTTTTATGCTTAAGTACATTAAGCTCACATGATTTCACGGGCTACAAAGTATTTCATTCATTCGAGTCCCGTTGAACCTTGACCCGATAAAATCTTTAGCCACACCATACGATTTTGGCTTGGTTGACTCATTCATGTTCAGTCATCTGTTTTCACTTTGTTGTTTGGGATTCAAATCAAGTCAAGGTTTTTTACAAACAGCGCAAAATGAGTGTTTGCAGAAAATTATCAGTTTTTTTTTTGGATCCCAGGATAGTTTTATATAGCAGCTTTGATTGATTTATAAAAGCTTTGCAAAAATAGTCAAGGCTAAAGCTTAATTGCGTGTCTACAACTTTTTACAATTGGGAAAGGTCAAAATGGCTAAGCTAAATCTGGACCACATTTACATTATGATTATTTTAGTTTGCTGTATTTTTCCTTCAATGAATACTCGCCATAAGCATTAAAAGCTCATCTATTTACAAAGACAATTCGCAGCTCTTTTCTGTACATGATTTTCGTTCGCTATGTCCTATAATTGCTAAATCCCATGAAATCCATGCGTGCCAAATTCTTAATCCACTACGTCTCCTCTACAGATATTTATCATTTTGTTGGAATACGACTGCTATAATGTAGTATCATAGAAGGATTCATTTGGCAAGCTCCACAGTTCTGTGGAAGGGCTCTTGCAGTTGTTACATCAAATTAATTTCTCCGTCACTCAGTTCTTCTTGTTGTCCACCTCATTCATAAAAAATAAACTAAATAAATATCCATCATTTATTGTTACATAACAATGGGAAAAGGGAACAGATTTTGGTCCAAAAGCATTTCAAAGAGCACTAACCCCGCCCCACGGAAAACAAAAATGGAAATGAAGCTGACTCAAGTGCGTATGGATTGCATCACCACTACAGCAAAAATGATGATGATGATCATCATCACCGCCGTTCCATCCTGATTGCCACTCGTCTGACTTGTCAACCGAAGAGATCCAGGATTCGGGTAAATCACCATATTCCCTCAAAACGTTTCAAAGAAGATTTTATGCGTCATCCGTCATTGTTCTCGGACGGGGTACATATTTATATTACGGGGAATCTGTACAATCCCAGCTACAGACTAGGGGTAAATCATATATCGTATAATAATTTAAATCATCTTGGCTATAACAAATAGAGAAGATTGCTGGATCATCAAAATGCTCAGCTCATTCATATCAGACAAACTTTGGGATTTTGTATTATCATTATTATATCTATTTTTGATTTTTCCGAATTGATTATAAAAAGAGAAAACCAAAAGAATAAGGAGAGGACATGCGCTTAATGACAAAGAGACAGACTTTTTGACAGTTCCCCTGTTTAACCATCTGTGCAGTTGTAAAAAAAGTGAAATACTTTAGTTGTGAATCAAACAGAGACACGCGTTTTATTACTCACTTCTAAAGCCTTTCTCCTTTTTCTCTCTCGCTGCATTACTAATACCTCCTCAATAGAGGATTCTTGGTTTTTATTGAAAAGCTCTTAGAAATGGATCTGTGATGAGTAGGATTTTCCCTCCAGTATATGTATATATTATATGGGCTGGTGTGACTCTGAGAGTTCTGCACTGTTTATACTATTATGTGTATTAAAACTAACAACAGCCACCAACACCACGTCATTCATCTAAATTTTCATCCATAACGTACCCCATGCAATGCCAATAATAGGTACATGCATGTCAATAGGGTGCTCTGCAGCCGGCCGGCCAGTTGAATAGGGAATGAATTTTAGGAGACCACGCGCGTCACTCAATTCTCTGTTTATGACTCACTTTTACCACAGAAAACCGAAAAGAGGACGGACCAACAAGAATACCGAAATTCAATGCCAGCCGAGAAAGTATTAAAAAGTACAATATCAACTAGTCACAGAGCAGACTGCTCTAAGCTGAGGGTGAGAGCGAATGAGTGAGTGAATGAGCAATGCGTAAAAAGTGTGCATGCACGCTGGGTAATGTACCTAATATCGAAATACCCGGAACTTGAACTGCCTGTTTCTCGGTTTTGACTACGCATAAATAAACTACATACGCAGAAATTACCCAACGAATCAATTCAGATTACTAAAAAAAGAAGGCTGGTTTTGGATGGATGGATGGGAGCGAAAGAGGAAAGAATGACTAAGTTGGATGGAGTGAGTGAGAGTTCATGCTGTATATAATGTAAATGGTGGCAAAAGCGATGGCAAAATGGGGGTGCTTGATGGTGATGGTGGTGGATGGAGGTGAATCATCATTATCTTGTCATAATAATCTGGCAAATAAAAGAAGACCAAACCATATATATATAGAAACATATAATATACGTCACCGTCACTGATAAGTCTCCAATAAGGAATTATATAGGATGGGGATATCAATTTTTGGTCTCGTCGTCGGTTCCGAAGGGCATTCCATTCTGAAGCCTGGAGCTGAGCTGATATCTTGTATTTATGCATGCATATTATGCATTATGTAAGACATCAAACAAAGAAGTCACCCCCGTAAAACACTCCTCTAAAACACACAGCTCCATACGAATGATACGATACAAAAAATGTTTTCTCTCTCTTGTGTATATTTACCCTCTTGTATATAATTTTTATCTATCATCTACTCAGCTCTACTCTGAATCATCATCATTATTATTGTGTTTCTGTTCTATCTTTAGCTATCTAAACGTCATATCGCTTTTCCAACGATACAATTTATGCATTGTTCATGACACTCATTTTTTGAATTAATGACAACCTCTGCATTTTTTGGATGGGAAGAATGGATTTATTTCTTGTATATTTTACTTCTTGATTATTAATCATTCACGACTACCTAAATATTTTTTCCTGTCAGCCAAACACTGTAGAGTGCAACTCCCCTTTTGCAGTATTACGTAAATCTTTGAATCAGAGGTCAAAAGCATTACGAAACAAAAAATGCAGTAGGCTCAAATTAGTTGGGGCAAAGGGATATTTTTCTCTTGTGCAACGAAGTTGAAGACTCCTACGGAAGTTACTGAGAAAAAAAGCTGCAAATGAGAATATTAATGCGTGGGATTTCAAAAAAGGAGACTAGTCTGATATGAGACGTGAGTAACGTTGCACACACTGAAAATGCTTTGGGTATTCAAGTTTGAGCCTATGCTGCTTTCTCTCTCCACTTTCTTCACCCCAGGCTATTTTGTTTAGTGGAATTGAATTTGTTTCTATCGAATTCGAAACCCCGTCAACTAATCACGTCATGAACTTTTCGTAAAGTTGTGTAAAGCATGTTTGATGATAATTCGTTGCAGGCCTCCATATACCACTACGTTTCGAACCTTAAGTAATGTGCAAAGTAGTAGTTTTCAGGAAATGCGGGGATGCTAAAGGAAATAAATGGTGAGGCAAGTATGAAATGCCAGAAGCTTTGAATTAAGTATGAATTCCATTCCAAGAACGCGCATCCTGATGTTCCACATATTTCCTAGAAGATTTTTTGAGGATTTGTGCTCAATTTGGAGACTTTCAATTTCCTATTCTAAAGAGATTTCTGGTGGGTTGATCATTTCGTCATCCATGTACAACCGCACATCTTCGATGTTGTCGTTGCCCTTCTTTGTTTTCATTTCAAGCAAATAAAGCAGCAAGAAAATCCTTTATTAACCTCTGATGAATGTGACGTTCAGAAGTGGATGTGGGCGTAGCTCTCCATCGCATTGGTTTTGGTAGTAGACTGTTTCATTGGACTTTGACGTCTGGATTTTTTGCAGTCATAAAGACTTCACCCTAGCTATGTTGTCAATTAAACCAGTCTAAGCCAAACTGAAAAGACGTAAAGTCTGAAGGGTAGCTATTATGATCTTCTCCGTAATTTAGCCATCATTGGTAGTTGACACACACACTGGAACAAATTGTAGGGTAAAATGACACACGGTGTGTTTATAGAATGGTAACTTGGCATTTCCATGTTCCCTCTGAGGAATTTGCAAATGTCATAGATCTTAAGGAAGGTATGACTACATCTTGCACAAAATACAAACACGATACTTGTAACAGACCAACTTGAAAACAAGTCATTTATTGGAGATCTGCTTGCAACAGAAAGAAGGGCTGAGCTTCCTTAGTCACTGAGCTTTTGAAACTGAGCAACACTAAGTAAACAAATCTTCATGTAACCACTACTGCAAAGAGAGAGAAAAATGAGCACGCACTGACCGCCTGTTGTGATCTTCAGTGCACAAAATAAAATACGCATTGGATTACAAAAGGATTAAGTAAGAAGGATAAAGTATCAAACTAAAAGATCTCTGGAAATGTAAATAGTAAATATAGACAGCTGCAAACATCCATGGGATGGCATATGTAAGCATGACTCATTCCAGTCTGTCAGTTGTAATATTTGTATCTCCATACATCTCCTCCCTATTTACGTATAAAACTGACAATCCGAAAGTCGTAAAATCTAAAGCCTGCTTCATGTGGCCAAATATGCTGAAGCAACTAACGTAAGCATCTACACAGCCTTCTTCCATGCTTATAGGATGACGTTAGAGAAAATTTTAAAACCAAAATCGTTCACCTTCATAATATTGTTTGTTGGACTAACAAACCAAAATTTAATGACTTTGACTTGTGACGCTAGATATGGATGTAATTCGCGTGTCTTTGTGTGCACAAGCTGGAGTAAAATTTTGCATATTACTTGACCTCCATTAAATCACAAGTGATTGGTTTTCCTTATTAGGAGAGCAAACAAAAAAAACCATATCTGAAACACGTTTTGGCTACTTGAAGACGTAAGCAGAAATGAAATCTCTGTATTTTATAGCGTAGTACATATATAGTTGTAGCATTACTTACATACCTACTTCTACCCCCACTTCACAATTTCACAATTCTGGGTTGACTTCCCCTCATTACCTTTTCAAAAATATAGGATGCACCACCACCACGATATTTCATTCTATTGAATTCATTTTAATGCTCAAGCACAATGAGTTTGTGTGAAGAGTGGAAGACTTAGTTAGGGGGAGAGCAGGATTGCACTACTACTGTTCTAAGGAATTGGTACTTCAGAAGAAAATGGAAGAGAGAAGGTATTGAAGTAGTAGATTTCTTCCTTCTTAGTCATCCAGTTTCCACAAAAGAGAATTGAAGTTAAGAACTTGGCTGAACGACTCTCAGATATGAGTTCATGCTTTCTCGGATTTTCTTTTCTCACCAGAGAAGGAAGGAGAGAGTGAGTTGAGTCTCTTCCCTCGTCACTTTTCTTCCTTCCGAATTCAACAAAAAGTCTTCGTCATCGGCTTCACATCACATACCATCAAATCGTCGCATGATGCACTCCTCCAGATGTAACATATAACTTACCTTCCCCCTTGTTTGGTGATCCCCATTTTCTTTACCCCATGTCGTATTCATATATGCTAGGTAATATTTTTCCCGAATCGTCTTATCCAGTCAAAAGTAACTCAAGCAAGCGGGAAAACGATCACATGAAGGAAAATGAAAAGCAACGAAACGAACGAGGGGAACACAAGTAATTCTTAAGGTTTTAGTAGTAGATGCTCCTTTCTTTAGGGCTGTGTGGTATGCGTCATATATGAAAACGTGCGTTCTTCAATTTTATGTTCATGCAAGCAGCAATAAGATAAGAGCATTTGCCTTTGCACTCAAAATGTGCTGCTATTTCTTCTCTGTTGTTATTATGATTATTACAATCTACCGATTTTCTCCTTTGCTGCTTTACACCAGAGGATAGTTATTTAAGAATAGCACCCTACAGAAAAATCCCTTTGCAAAGAAATTTCCAAAGATATGCTGTACTTCCTTCTCGTTGGGTGTTGATTCATGCTTGTTCATCCTTTTTCCCATAAAATTGACAAGAATTCTGTCTACTTTGGTGATACTTCCCCCGTCTTGTTTCCAATCTGTCTGTTGAGTATTTATTTAGCATGTTATTTATTTTGTATCTTTCCCAGAGTATGGCAGAATGAATTTAGTTTAGTGTCTATCAGGGATGTTGATAACGATATAGCCAAGAGCAATGTTTTTGTATATGAGCATCAAAATACAATTCGGATGTTGTCAATTCAACCCATTCTGTTCGATAGTATTACTTAACAACGCAAAGTAGATTTGAGTTTGACCACACGTTATGTAAATATATACTTATGTAGTAATTATCAATTTTTCAACCACTTCAACTTTGGGCCACTTTATTTTTATTAGGACTTCAGATGAAATACAATCTAGTTGACGATAAATCATCTGATAGCCGATTTCCTCGTTACGATATTACTTCCGGTGGCTTTTGGTAATCTTGCCAAGAGCACATGATCTCTAAATTTTCCATAAAAAACACACCGAATCAACTTGACTTTGAACAAAAATATAAAAATAGCATCCACACTGTATATGCATGCATAGCTGATCTTAATTCACCTATGGACATACGATGACTCATTCATCCACTCCAAGACCTTGCCAATGCAACTTTTGCATTTTTTATATAGTATTATCGCATTACTTTTCCAAAAGAGACCAAAGAACTCTGCAATTTACTCATTGTACTTCTGCATGTACTGTGAAGTGTGAATTACTAAAGCTACCATAGTATATAGAGGCAGCATGCGAAGCAAACAAACTGCAGAAAACCAACCTTACATGAAACCTTTTTATGGTCAAGTCAACAGTGCACATGTGGAATTGACCACACGTCTACAATTTAAATATTGCATGACCGTATGGTTTGCAGCTCTTATATTTCATGAAGCTTCAAGAAACCTTGAGAAAAGTTGACGAATATCCTTTTCTCAATTGAATTAGAGCCTTCCTCAAGCATACATTGTTGAACATATCACGCATTCACCTTTTCTTGTTGTTGGGGGGTTACGTACATGCATAATAATTCTGTAATTAACATAAACAGGATAGAGGGGGCAGAGGTAAAGGTGGGCATTTGAAATATGAGCTTAACTATAACTATATACACCTACAAGGAGTGTATAACGTAACATCGTGAAGATTGTAAACTGGAGGACGTGAAAAGAACATCACATCAGATTTTAAAGACGTCAGCAAAAAACATACATACATACACACTCCACTCTGTATATGACTATGATCACGTATGCCCGTTATATTAAAAAATGATAATGTCCAAGAACACAGGCATTTACCAATATAGTATGAACATACCTACCTACGTAAATATAGTACATATCATAACTATGCAGAGCTTGCTTACTTCACTACATAAAAAAGATTTATGCACTCTGTCTGACTGATCTCTGGTGTCTTTGCCAAACCGGTCGTGCAATGTTTAAATGAATATGGTAAACACCATTGGGAAGCGAGTTTGCAAAACACTGACCATTTTTTGCTTCCATTTTTTGCATTAGCACAGGGGTTTAGATGAAATGCTGACACAATGTGTGTTATAAAAGTGTAAATGCTTCTTCCACAAATTGCCAAGTCACAGATTTTCCAATTTATCATTGCTATTTTGTTTAGCAAAGTATATAGGTAAGGAAAAGTGGGCACTGGAAAATTTCCCATAACATGATCGCCTAATGATCAGTCAGCAGCCGCATCATCATCATCATCACAAGATAAAAGCATTAAATTATAGGTTGCAAGGCGTAAGAAGCCATTAAACAGCAAGTGTTTTGTGCATTTGCCTTTATAAGTTGTTATGAATGAATCATTTTTAGGCTCATAGTTGTTTGTTCAATTAGTGCTGTATGACGCTCACCGACATAACGTCTCAGATCAGTCATTTCTCTCTCTCACCTCTTGGCTCTGTTTCAATCAGCGTTTGGTGATCAGCAAGTAAAGACCATACAGTTACACACCTCGTGCACACACACGCTGTATAGTGCATTCAGAGTACAGTTTGCTTTTAGAGAACTTGCTATATAAAGTTTCTTCTTGTGAACGCTTTTAGCTTTACTAGTAAAGGAGGAAAAATATTATACTTTGGATTTCCAATTTGTGCTAGTCTTGAAAAGACACGTGCCTGCTTATTCTGAATAATGGTGAATGTGCAATTTTTTGGTTGTCCTGTTTCAGAAGTTTCAAAAGTGAAAAACCATTTGCAGTTGACTCTACCGTGTCATAATAATATTCAGTTGAGTTGCCAAAATATGAGCAAAATGTCTGGACCTGTGGAAACCGAGCTTCCCCCTCAGACATTAGCATTCAGAAGGAAGGACAAACTGAGATTGTCTCTTCACACCAACAGAGCCATCACCAACACTCCAACAGTTGCCGACCCTCAAGAGCTTAAGGAACGGGTCCGCTCCTTGAGTTGTGATGAGCTGGCCCGAAAACTCGAAAATTCTAACAATAAGCAACGACTCCCATTCCTGCTTTTGGATTGTCGAGGATACCTTTGCTATACAGAGTGCCATATTGCCGGAGCAGTTCATATCCCCTGTGCTGATCGATTCAATCGGAAGCGGGTGCAGAATTGCGCATCCGTTCTGGATTTAGTGAGCACCAACAATCGGAGAAACAAGACTGGGTCCAGTCCCAACGGGTCATCCCCTTCGTCTTCCTCTAGTGGTGGTGGTGTCAGCGCTGCCAAGTGGAGAGATGTTATTGTGTATGACGAAGGGACAAGTGATCTCACACTGGACTCGGCAGGTCTTCAAAGTCCGATCTCATTTGTGTTGATGCATCTTCTTCAAGAAAATCGACAACCCATCTTCCTTAACGGTAAGTAAATCAGAGAGTTTCTTACAAGGTTCTATTTTTAGATTTAGTTTTATTGGGACATTAGCAGCATACGAGCTTGACATACGCATAAATCTTTCTGAAAATTGCTTCCAAGCCTTGAAAATCCGGCGCCACAATGGGGAAGTGTTCCGGGTTTGTTTGGTGGAACTCCATTTCACGTAGGAAGTATAATGTATATATATGCTTAAAATAAAATCCTTCTATCTGTATCCAATCCACTTTTTTCGTTTATTATTCATAGTTTATATGCAAACAAGAAGCAGATGGATAAATGTGTGGAAACGAAATAAAAAGAAACATTACGTAGTTACACTACCCGTTGTTGTTTCCCCCAAATATGCTTGAGGCTTTTGTGTGAGGGAGGAAAACCGAGAGGGTTAAATTACTTCCAGTATAAATATAGCATACACACAACATGCGTAGTAGTTCAAGGTTTATGAAAAGAAAGGGCACGGAACAATCTTTAAAATTTTGGTGAGTGAAGAAACTATTCGTCACCCTTCAAAATAAAATTAAGGCACAGCTTTGAAACATACGTTACGTATCCAATGCTGTACACACACACACAGCCTCTCCCGTTCTGTTATAAATCAGTGAAGAAAATAATATACAAAGAAAGAAATGCTTTCATTTGATGATGATGGTGGGAGCGGTTAAATTCTCTCTTCATTCATTCATGAATACGTTGACTATACCTATATATATACTTCCAAAATAGGTGAAGACCCATTCTGTTTTACTCTTTTCCGTTTTCAGAATTTGTTATTTTGTCACCCTTTTTTACGAGTTGTCCAAAAGCAATGCTTGAAAATTGTAAAATAGATGCAGACAAAGAGGACACAAACGAGGGATGAGTAGAAACAGCAAGTAAAATAAATGAGTGGGCTAGGTACTTTAGTAATATAAATGAATGAATTGTTACATTACAAGACATGAGCTCGTAAAGACCAAACCCTTCTCTCTGCAAGCCGTTCCATTTTTTGTCTGGTATACTAAATCTATATACTACTCCAAGAAGATATAACTAATTCTTTGTAGTGATTCTTCCATGTAATGTAAATACACACATGATTATGTATATTCCAACCAAGTGTCACCAGCAAAAGCAAGCCACAATATTTATCCGTGTGTAAATGAAAAGATAGTTAGGGGTTTTTTGTGTTTATGAAAAATTTCACAATTATACAAATATTCGTATTCTTCACATCAGCTTAGGAGAAGGGAGAGATAGAGATATGAAGAAGATATTTTATGATGTTTAGCTACATCCGGGTTGATAGTGCGCTGCGAAGATCAATCATCATGTTTTACCCAGACTCTTCTTGTGGAAGAGCATAGCTGGGTTTTATGATGCTGACGTAATTTTTTAAAAAATTCTTTCGTTCATATTTTAATTATACAATGCAATGAATGCATGCCTGCCATTCCACAAACAATATGGTACCACTTACCGGTTTAGGTTTTGTAGTTTGAGTCTTTTATTCTTGAATTTTGCGTAGGCGAGCTTCATACACAACGTGAGCTTTAGCCGCAGACACCACTGCTGCCAGCATGTCTTTTCTTAGAATCTAAATTTCAGTTAAATGTTCAGTCCATGAAGCTTTTTCTTGCATGACATTCAATAAGGGAATGCAAAGGTAACTTTATGAAATCATTTCCAGCGGAGGACTGGTCTGATAATTGAATATTAAGCTCTTTGGTGAGCTGTTATATTTGGGTTTGCCTACTTCCTCTCAACTCAACTAGAAAACAACTTCAGAGAGTTGATTGTTCACGTTGTCAGGAAAAGTGATAGGACGTTCGGGTTAAAATCAAATGTTCACAATTGAATCAATCTCTCTACCTATATGCCTTTTCACCTCTGAGTAAAAACACAAAGCAAAATGAGTTTTCGCAAGTGCTTTAGTGGTTAACCAAAACGGAAACAAAATATGAATTTATAAACTCATTACAGAGTGTTTTTGTTTCGTAGAATGTTATTTTTACACTAAATAGATCACACAGTTTTATAAACAACATAATTGCCACTTCTTATATATAGACATTTTACCTTTTACCGCAACCAGCCTCTCAAAATTAATATGAGCCGTATCAAATTTTGTACAAGGGCCTAAATACTTTTCGGTAAATAGAATGTGTGAGAAAAAGTAAGTTGGAGCCTTGTAGCCTTCCAGTCTGAGAAGGGTAGACTTGGAGTTTTCTGCCTTGTCTCATGTGCAAATTCTCGGTTTCGTTTTCCCTTGTTGCAGCTGATGCTATTCGCATTTATAACGATTGCATCACCGCACATGGTTTTCTTTCATAATGCTGTGTACCATGAGACAAGTTGAATGACAGCAGGAGGGAATAAACTCACTCCACTCCGTGGTAGTAACATCTGAATGAAATCATTCATGATCTAAAAAAGGAAAAGGGGTATATAGCCGTAAATGCTTAAAATAAAGTAAACGAATATATTTTCGCAAACGCTTTATCTTTGTGAATAAAAGGCAATAGGATACCCCGTGCTCGGAAGTTGACTCGGTACCTTCGGTTAGGTCGTTCGGGTGTGAAGCATTCCATTGAGAGAAAGTTGAGCCATGCCAAGAGTACCTTTCTCCTTGCCTGTTCCGTTTATGTGAACGGAGCTCTCCTACTGCTTTACTAGGTGATCGATAATTCAGTAAAAAAACTCAAAGTCGACCGACCTACATAGTCAACGCTGAAAGAGCGTGAGCGTCCGTGTGTATAGTGTATATATAACGGTATACGTATAAGTCGTAACTTTTAAGCTGAAAACATATACATGTCATTTCCATGAATGTGAAAGTTAGAAAGACTGAGCTGGAATAGGCATGATACCTATTACGTTTGTACATTCGTCAGAACTTGGAATTATAAAGAAAAGCTGAATGAACAAATTGCGGAGGAGTTCATAACGAATACCTGAAGTGTTTAGTTGGCAAAATATCCATCAACAAAGGTATATAACAATGTACATACAAGTTTAATGCGTATTCGATGTGATTATACTTCATACACATTCATTTCCATTTCCTGTTTACCTTATTGTGTCCCGCTATCTGTGTCATCTGAGAGTGGCAGAAGCATATCAATTTGGTGTGTAGGACTTTGGTGGGATGAAGTAGGAGTGTGAATCGTGAAACGGAAAATGCATTAATGCAAAAGATGCTATATTCAGATATCTTTGATGTTTTGATTCCATATTATGAAATCTGGAGCAAACAGGAATCAATGTGGCGTACTATGCGTGGTATGTTGTAAATTTAGTGCTTTCTGATCACGAATGCTTACGATTGATTCCTGTTTTTTTTTCAAATTTTATGCGAGACAACACAAGTGAAATGTCAAATGAAGGACATTCATACACCAATCATGTCAAAAAGGTTGTTTATTTGAGTAAGGACAGTGGGCTGTGATAAATAACAGCAAGTAGACGGTGTGAAGTGGACGCCTACGCAATATCCTGAATTTTGAAACGGGTATGATGATTCTCCTTTAGTTCCCGAACGTGACTTTGCGTCCAATACTTTCACAGACTGTATGCTATTACTTCCAATCTAATTCCTTTGATATTTGCTTTGCTCAACAGAAAAAATATTGGTGCGTGACTACGAAAAGAAAACGATACAATACAACAACTCTGGCTACTTGTATTTTGCAACCTACACCAAAAAAAACTTGATGACTGAAATAATTTAATATAATGACATCCCTACGACAGAAAATGCAAAATGGTATTTTCGTCGTATGTTTCCTCTAGCACGCCAGTTTTCATTAACTTAATTTTTCAAAAAAATAGGGCTCAACTACCGTGTACCGTAAAAAATTCGTAATGTGGAGTCACTCTTCCCATATAATTTAAGTTTCGGAAGGACGAGTGGATGCGTATCCAAAGGCAGAACGAAGCCCATTTTCAGAATATTCCTCCATAATATCTACATATTATGTATCTAGATTATTATAGAATACATACTCTCATTATAAGTGGGTAGAAAATTGAGACGCAGTAACTATAATGGAGAAGATTTTTGCGTGGGTGTGCTTTGCATTACTGTCTACTAGCTTTACTGCCAGAGCCATATCATCAAATCATTTTACGGTGTGGAGATATAGTGAGTTTGATATAGTTACTCCTTTCATTCATTCACTCATTCACATTTTTGTTTCCTTTACATACTTACTTGTCTCAATCTCTATTCAGAAGACAATTTAGTCTAGGCAATTTATAAACTTGAAGCGCCACCGGAAAAAATAAAGCTTTGTGTGATCCTTAACTGTTCGCTGGTGGTCCGTGTGGTTCATTCATAATAATAACACTGCCAGCTTTTATTTCATGGGTGTGTAGCAATGAGAAAAGCCATTTTTAATGACTGGGTATTATGTTCCATGGTCCATGATGGTTGGAGTATTTTTATTATGATTTCCTACTTTCAGTATACCACTAATGTTGTGCTTCTACTGTCATCACAGGTCTATTTTGGAGTAGACTTCATGCAACCGAGTTTATTTTTGCCACAAAGCAAGTAAAATATTTACGCAACGGGTAACTTAAGTTGTTGTTTTAATCTCAAGCAAGGATGATACTGTGATGCATATAATTTACTAACGTTTTCTCAACCTGCCCACACAATCATCTGCGGTAGCACAAGGTGATTTCATAGACATCCATGTAAATCTTGTTTTCCGAGCGAGAAGATCCCAGGTCACATTTAGTGGCTACAAATTGCACAAAAATACCCCTACTCTATTTTTCACACTTCATACCAAATGTCAAGCTACGAGAATAAGAATGTTATAGAATGTAGCTTAGTGCCCCATAACACGGGAGAAATCCTATGCGTTCTACTACTACCCATAGTATACTCTCTTAAGCCGCTCAGACTCTCTTTTCCCAGTTTTTCATCCATTTCAAGCCCCTGAATGAGCGGAGAAGAGCTTAAGCAACTCTACTTTTCTATTCAATATGCAATCTAGTGGTCCCCATTGTGTGCTTATTGTGTGTGAAAGCATCCCTTCTTTCCACTAACAAAATCCTTGTCAGTTTTCTCTGATCTAGCAAAAATACATGTTACCTAATCTTGTAGGTTCTTATTCGAAAAGTATAAAAAACAGACTTCGACACGTGGGCGAGGTAAAAAAATCCCATGCATATATGCATACTTATATAGTGTATAACATGGTAGGTGAGCTTGATTACTGTATCATCTCATTTTCGTTAGCTTACTGTGAGGTCAAGTGAGAAAGTATGGAACCACGTTATGGAAACTTTGCTTATCTCTCATCCCACAACCGTGCAGCCATTTTTAGTCGCTTCAGCATTCTTTCCAAGAGTCATTTAGATTTCAGCTACACTCATGAAAGTTTACTAGCCTGGAAAGAGTAATCATCGTAAATACTACTCTTTTCTTTCTGGTTCTGATGATGCCACCCACGCAACGACTTTCTAGCTCTATGAATCCTTACAATTTCTTGGGAAAATGTGGGGACTGGATGTGATCATCAGAAAAGGAATGCATTCTGCTACCACCACCAAATTCTTAATTGAAGGTGGCCTAATAATTATTCGCAGCGACGAATAATGTCCTGTTTGATATACTGCATGTTTGCGCATATAGTAAACTCAAAGGGAATTGTGGCAAAGATACTTACATACAAAAGCCATCAAGGTAAATAAAGTTCACACTTCACAGCTCACATGCTTGATGACTTGGTTATGTGTTTCGTAGATTGAAACAGTGTGGCTTTACGAAGCTATTTTCGGCTAACTTTTTGCTAAACAGACAGAAAAGACACATTGAAAATGAATGGTATTCTCATGTCACATCCAGCAAAACCACACGCAGAACGTTGTGTTACGCCCGACATATATAAATTCTAGTGAGCTAAGATGCATGAATAAATGATGACGTTTCTAACTAGAAAACCAATATGATACTGTTGGAATGCTGGAAAGGAAATCATTGTTGATGTACATTTGATGAGGTAGCGCTTTCATAATTTATGGTATCAATCTTAACGTTGAATGAAACATCCGAGAACAGATTTACTAGAGAAACGGGGTGTTGGGTGGGAAGAAATTAAATATGAAATTTTTATTATCTTGAAGAAAGGAAATAGAATATTTTATATCCAGGAAAGAAAAGATTAATTTATCCTTGGCACAATTTCATATACTAGCAGTACCTGTCAAGACGTAAGGAAAGGGCATTTGACTGAAGTGGGTAGACCTGATTTTTACCAGTTTTCTTCTTCGCAGTCCAAACGATAGAATATCACATAGCTCATTATATTTTATAAGGCGAATACAAATTCATGGCTAAATGTCAAATTCAAATCATCTTCTCTGGCGAGAAATTGGAAATCGTATACATCTGCATATCACAAGCAGTGTTAAAAATTCATGAATAAAAGTGTTAAGCAATACACCAGATTTTGTTGGGGTGACTTGAGAGCGTCTGGAACCGTGCAGCTAAATGCATACAGTCAATGGGGTACTGTGGACAGAATCCATGGAGGAGAGTTTGTTTCGCTTACTCAGCCTAATTTCTGAATTCATTCCTGACTGTTCAATGCATCAAGCATTTTGCACTCCAGCTTCATAGTCACGTAGTCATGAATGAAAGGAGACTGGTGCTGATAACAACGCTGATGAAAAAGTTGGTAATGCTCGATCACAGTTGAAAAGAGCCGAGTGCCACAACTCGACAAACGCTGTATCAGTGCTTTCTTTCTTTTCTCTTTTCTATATAGAACACCAATGTTACTCCAGCTGCAGTACGTGAAACCGGGACAAGAAAATTCATAAAGAACCAAACGTAACGTACTTCACAGTGGTTTTACAGAGTCGTTATCAAAGAGAAAGTTGGCACATAAAAAGTATATATATAGAACTGCCTAGAAACAACTGGGATTTAGAATGCACAAGTAGAGCTCTCCAACTTTTCTTTCTGTGACAGTACGCCACACTTGAGATAAACTGCCACTACCATCATATCATATGAAACGGTTTCAAGTGCTTTAAAGAAGGCCATGCTTACAATGCTATTCGGAAAAAATGAATGGAGGGAATGAATTTATAAAGGTTAGGAATGTATCGGTATCAGCCCACGCTTTCCGGAAATATTTTGCACGCCATCACATTTACTTTTATGGGTAAGCATTTGTGTTTTTTCTGAGTGGTGCTACAGAATTTTTTCACGTTTAGTTTAGCTCATACAAAATGTTCACAGCAATCAGAATACCAAATAGCCATCGAAAGGCAGCGAAGCAAGTGAGCAGTGACAAAGAGGGGTTGTGTTCAGATTCTCGCCACGTTCCTTCGTGGTTTATTGATTTGCTTGTACACGTGCGGAGAGTCTGATTTTTCATAGTTGCGGGAAATGGTACACATTTGCAAAACAAAATGCCTGGATGCAGATTCTTGTGAACTGTTCAAGTGCATAACTTTTAAATCGAGAGTCTATGGGTAGTTAACTTTTTCCAGGACCAAAAGGTTGCATATTTTTGCAATATTTGGTTTGTAACTCGGGGCTTTACATAATAGTAGGTTGTTGCATAAGAATAAATACATGTTGACATTGCATTGTGACTTGGTATGATAATAGATTTAAACAATATTAGCACAATTTAGATCTAGTTGTGAAATTCTCTTTACATAATCCTTCTATTGGGGTATCAGGTATCAAAATCAGAGTAGTCGAATTATATCCGCAAAGTATGCAAGCAGTATTGACTTTCAATCGGCTGATTATCCAATTGGAAATTGTGTAAAAATCTCTTTTAAAAATGGAGGGAAATGTATTTTAATTACCTTGAAAAACAAGACACAATAATTATCTGGGTAATATTATATCAACTTCTGTTCTGACACAAGTGCTTACATCTGCAACCAAAACATTATGTAGCTGTATACTAGATACACATAAAAAAGAGAAAGGGGAACGAGACATTGAGTCATACATGCTTGCTTACTTCATTTCATATAAAATGATGACGATGATGTTATTATTATTATGCATATGGGGAACGTGCTTTATTGGAACGTTTGCCTGGAGGTACCTCTACTATTTACACACGTGATATTAGTTTCGAAATTGATACCAACCATTTTAGATATATTATGTCAAACGGATTACGGCATTCATTATTCTAGTCACTTAAAAACGTTCGCAGGTAGCATTACTGTTACCGCTCATGTCGTTGGTGATTTGATGACTGGACCTGCAAGGGGTAGTTTTCTGCTTGAATTGCATTCTCAACAACCCATTCTTTATTCACCACCACCACTGCTCACACCAATGCGTAATGCTTTAGCTCACTTGCTCAAACGTGGGGAAGTGAATGAGCATATCCGGTGAGAATATATTATTAATACCAACATCCACGCATTTAGTCATCATTTTACAACCTGTGATACTGAAGGGTGTTACTCAAGCGGAGGTACTACGTCATCTTGAACTTGTACCCTAGCTAGGCAGGGCTGCTGGAAAGAATGCGAAAGCCAGCCCGAAAATATTATATTATTATAACGGTTGAATTCCGTGTCAAATGACAATCAAAAGCAGAAATGGAAGGGTAAATATACATGCCGTGTTATAATGAGAACCTTGTTACGCAATAAATTTGGAAAAGTGAGCAGAATGTAATGTGATAAAGCTTTGCAATACTGTGCCTTGATTCAACCATTTTTGTCTTTTAAAGAAAATCAAAGAATGAATGAATGTATAAATAGGCAAGATTTTATTTTAGCTAGGCAAACAATATTTAAGATCATTACTCATTCAACTTGATCTACAGCATTGCGAAATGTCGTTTTTCGATAGTATCCGAAACTGGAAAACAACATTTGAAAATAACTTTGTTTGTCATCGGATGTGCCTTTATATAGAAAGAATCAATTCATTTGCGTAGAACATTTCCTCTCAAACACAGAAATAGATATCCTTAGGGTCGTACGTTCATACAACAATTATAAGCATCTTCAAGAGGCTCATTTCCTTCATCATTCATGGGAGCAGCTCCCTCGACTACTTTATGCCGGGTAAAACTCTACATAAGTAGACCAAGGTCTTTTGTTTGTTTTCTTTTGTATTTTTGTTCTCATACATTTTGTGGCTTAGCTTGGCATTGACTCCAGAAATTGGAAGGAAGGAAGGAAGCTACATATTATATAGTGCTGTTTGAGTTTGATTTTAAGGCAAACGTACGAAATAGAAGGGAGTCACAAAGAGACAAGTCTAAATCAATATATGAGAGTGTGAGATTCATCCATGGTTTTGGGGCAGCAGTTGATGTTTTATGACTAATACCTCTCAAACAAAATATGTCCATGTTTGTAACGACAGCATATATGAATATGATACAGCATTTGCATTCTTTGTCAAACCTATTCATCAAATATTTTGGTTACTCTACTGATGACCGACCGTTGCTGCTGATGCTAGCTTGATACCTATTAGTCATCCATTGATCCCCTGTTAACTCCACGTACATATTTGGAAAAGCAGTGCATAATTTTTAGTAGGGGACACACAGTCGTTCCCATTTTAGAAACAATAATTCCCACACAAAATAGAAATGATGAACCTTTCATTCATTCATTCATGAAACTGGGAGAAGGATCTAGATACTCGCACGGTTCGCAGTTTTACAAGGGTCCAAAAAAGTATGACAACAGAGGATTTGACTGTTTTTCGATTGAACTGGAGTGGCCTATTTAGTCATCCACTTTTTTCCCTTGCATTACTACTCCTGTAACAAAACCCTATACGCCGCGCCATGCCAAGTCATCATCATAGGATTAGTCGGCAGCTGCAAGGCCCTGCGTACATGTGTACCAGTGTGTGCATGCATATCCTTCCGTTTTCCTCTGGGTGACTAACTGTTGAAGGGGCTTTGTTTGTTTCCTTTACTGAACCAAAAAAAAAACGTTCGCTCGCTTTTAGATTTTTGTTGAATGGATCTAACGTTTTATGAGCAATACGCAGCAGCATTGATGAGTGTACATACGCATGGCTATGACAAGACAAAACAGACCAAGTCATGGGACAGTTCTGGATGGAAGTGCATTCGTAATATTCCATTTACTACTGGCTGCTTCCAAGAGGGATATCCCAGTTCTTAAAAAGTCTGCATTTTTTGGACCATATTATTGATGATTAATCCCGCAGCAGCATGGACGACGACAGTGCAATATGTACGTATACATTTGTACAGGACGCCTTAAACTTTCGTCAGAATCTTAGCTTCACGAATTTCGTTGAAAAGCAGCCTTCATCTTCACCGTTTGCTTTAGAGTACAGACAGGTACTTCGCATACGGAGGATGAATAATACATTTGTGTAGAAGTACCTCATTCATAATTCTAATGTTATGTCCCATCATCATGAGTAACGTTGGCACGTTGCAACTTACAAGCTTGCAACCATCCTAATGTATTGCGAGGTATCGAACTGGGTATATTATTTTGGTTACAGTGTGCCTCATATAATAGGCATGCACCTATTGACTGTCCACATCTATGTATGTTCGCTTCATGTACTCCAGGGCCAAAATAATTGTATTGTGTATTGCTACAAATGTACGTGCATACATAGTCAATACTTAACTGTGTACCTCGAAAAAGCTTATGTGTAGATACATACATGTTATACTTATACATGCATAATATGTGCGTGGCTATGCATCGCTAAACCCCATGCATTGTATTCGGTGTATGTAATGAAACAATCCAGAGAGCTTTACTTTTCATCACAACATGTATTCATCAGGTTCTGCGTAAAGTTTAGTCAGTTGTCAGTTGGAGCGTGGTAGCAAAGGATCTCTAGAGAGAGAGAAATCACTTGGTTTATTTTTTCATCTGTATTTGTTCCTTGCTTTGTGCATTCACACGCGCTCTGCTTCCAGTATTATTTGGTACTTAAGTCCAACCCAATACACGCACTTTAGAAACCAGATATATGTTGCTGAGTGTATACATTTCTTGACCAACTTTACGTAGCTGTTATCGGTATCCGTCACTCATTCAGTCGGTTATCGTAGGTTGTGCCAACAACACCAAACTCTCTTACTTCCGTCTATTTGAGATTCTGTAAAATTTATCAACACGACTTTACTTTGTGATACATAAAATTCTGAAGCCAAAAGACGAGCTTACTCATTGTCATACTAAAAGTACCGTTATTTACAAGGAAGTAAATAATACTTTTAAAACGGAGACATCGAACAGATTGTGTCAAAAGTAGAAAATCTGAGAATACAGAAGCAGCTTTCAAAGTGATAAAAAAAGAATATTTTTTCAAGTGTTATAACAATTTATATTTGTGCTTTATACGATCTCACTCATTAAATGAGTTAAGAAAACGCCTCTATCAACAAGAAAACAGAGTATGTGGAACTGAGTCAGATTCAGTGTGAAACTGAAAAGTACTCCAAGTTTGTTAAGTAATTTACTGAAATTTGTGAACGAAACCGCAAGTAACCGGATTTGAAAAGGATATTCCTAATTTGGGTATGTCATATAGAAAATCATATTATATAAATACTTTAGTTCTTACCCTATAACAAATTTTAGTGTATGTAGGAGCATACTTGTTTTCATGCATTTAATTAAAATGAAAAACGGAAGTTTCGGTGAGATAAGTTTTGCATAACGTGGCATCTCAGCGGATAATATCGCCTTTGGTGGTGACAACTAGTCTGCCAAGATTTTCTTGTGGTGCATCATTGCCTCGAAATTATCAAAGGAAGCCTTACCAGTTCTTATGAATCATGGAATGATCTCATACACAAACATAGGGTGCGAATTCATACTCTCATAATAATAACATGAAGTTCACTCTTACTATTTACTGAAGGACTTCTAGTGTTACTGTGTAACAGTGATGCTTTATTTACTCATTTGGTAATTTATATGTCCCACAGGACCAATTGTAAGGCTTAAGGACAGAGTTTCATGTAGCTTTCCTACAAAAATCATTTAAGACTTTGCAGATTTGTGGTCGTCCAAAATCTGGCTGGTAGCCATTCAATCAAAATACCGTTTAATCTAGCCATGCTCATATTATGCGATGATGCATTTCAAAGTATATATATTTATGCATGTATTTACATACAAACAATTACGTATTTACATACTTAACATACAAATTGATTTTCCACTATTTTAATTGCCAAGCTCTCAGTCAGAATGACTCATCTGTAGTCTCAGGTTTCCTATTGCATTTAGTACACTCTCCTCCCAGTCAGCCTACTGTAACAAAACATAACAAACGCGTTTTCCGGTGACGAATCTCATAAGTTTTACAAGGCTTCCCAACTTGGCTCCAACAATAAGGCAGCTAGTGCACCCCTCCTTTTAACAAGCAGTTAATTTAATTACCGCGGATTCCTTTTAATTTACTTCATGCCAGCAGATGAAGCCCTAAAATTTTTGAGTTAGAAAAAGTGGAACGAGTGGTCAAATCTGGATTTGACATTGTTTAGGAACAGTATACATGAACATTGAGGTTGGGTGTATATAGTATTCAAAGCTGGTCTCCATTTAATGTATCATCTTTTTGAAAATGTATCTACATAAAATTGCATTACAATAGAGTTCAATGCATTTACAACAGGCATTAGATTTTTACTGTGATAGTAAAATGCATAGCATACCTTCCCATATTACATTAAACTGTTGAATAGCTTCATACGCAAAGCTTATAGCCATCTAAAATGACATTGCATAAAAACAGTTGAAACTGAAGGTTGCTTAATTGAGGATAAAATGCAGACAATCCATTGATTATAATATGGGGATATTGCGTTCGCATATTAGGAAAATTTGAGAGTTTTTTTTGTTACATGCTATGATGCATATATACACAGACAGACGTATGCACGTATGGCATGATGATGATGATGATGGTGAGTCATCATCCTTTTGTGTGGTAGTTGTGTGTACGCAGTACTCAACTTGCATGAGTTGCATGCAATAATAATACATGTCAAAGAAAAGGGGTTTTCAGCATCCAACATCATCTCTTACTCACACAATACTGCTTGCTCTTTGGCTCACACGGTTTTGATTCTACGTAGCAGATTGTAGCTTCAAGTAGGTATTGCGACATGTTGCGTATTTAATGCAAATACCTATACTTCAAGTTTTATATCAAAAGCTCTCTCAAGGAGGAAGAGTCCACGAGTTACGTGAGCATGCACGTACTTATTTTATAGCTTTGATTTTGTATTCATGATTCGACTTCTTTCTGGAAGTTGCCTCTGCCATATTTCTTGTGTTGACACATTGGAACGGAATCAAATATTTATAAGATAATGATGAGAATGATAACTGAAGGTGGAAGCAAGCTACTACGCAGTTGTAATTTAGATGCCACGAAACAAACCTAAACGGTTAACAATATAAGCACGCACAGTGTTATTAGGACTAAAAAACCACTTTTTCACGCTAAGGTCATTCTGTGAACTGTGAAATTCTCAATAAATTGGATTACACATCGCAGGTCGTTTTCTAGAATTCTAGAAAAGAAACTCCTCATATGATAAGTAACACAATTTAATGCTACCACCACCCACCCGACGGTAAAAATGCATGTTAGGCTGGCTTGCAGTGCAATTCACACGTCGATTTGTCAGAAGCGACAGATAAAGTTTTTACTTCGAGATTAGGTACTCCTGCCACACATTTTCATGCAGAGTGACATGGTTAATGAAACGTATGCTACTAACTCACCCGTTTATTAGTTAAGGTAAAAAGTTTGACTTGCTGGCTTTAACCATGTAGCGTAAAATAGTTAGGTTGGCAGTCGGCATTGTGTGTCAGACTACCTTCATTTGTTTTCGGGAAACGAAGCAATTCATACACATCTGTTGGGTTCATTCGCTAATGAGATATGTATACATAGGTATGCATTTTCCGTTTCTGAGAAATTGAAATACTATATATCCTTCTCATCAATGCTACTACTTACTTAGTAAGTACTACCAAGCTAAAATGGAAGTGGTAACAGCTTTGCAGAAGATGAGTCAAGTTTTCTGAAGATCTGTTAGTAAAATGCATTACACAGTAGTCTGAGCCAGAGGAAGGCATTCTTCCTTGCATGAAAATATTCTTCCCGGAATCTTCCATGTCATTTTGTGTGGGTGACGACATGAGCAACTTAGCACTTGCTGTCCTTTTGTAATTACTCGACCACACTCACGGAACTTAGCATCTAGATAACCAACAAAATTGTACGTGTGACATAAACTCTTCGGGCTATATCAACCGACCACATCCATCGGAATTAGAGTTTACGTCGAATGGACAGATACCACATAACAGGAAGTTGATTAGAATGTTCATTCATTTTTGAGAAGGCCAACTTTTGTCAGTTTGTGGCCAATCGTATCATGTTCATTTGAATGTCATTACTGCATTTAGATTTGTAGCACGCAATTATGTCATTCACTGTCTTCCATTAAAATTAATATCCGTAATATGATATAGCAAGTATCAATTATTGGAGCTATTTTAGTACAATGAATACATACATACACATTGTAGGTTTTTGCCACGGTGTGAAATTCCCCGTTGATTTTTTTCCGTTTAAAGTTACATCAATCAATTTCATGAGAACTTTGTTGTTTGTTTGCATTTTACAGTTGCATGACTGTATACAAATTTAGCGAACTAGGAAAGCAGCTAAAAGGTATAGGACGAGGAAAGAAAAACTTTAGTCACGTTGTGAGTGGAAAGTTGGTAGGTGAAGGAAGGACAGTGCAAAGAATCTTAGGAAGTCTTGAAACGAAACAAACTTTGTAAGTAGGCACCAGGCCAGCATACTCCGAAATAAAAAAAGAAATCTGCAGAAATTCCTGGATTCACCCGAGTGACTGAATAGAGCATTTCTTGCTCCACATCCCACGCACACTACTTGATAATATTTAACTAGAAGACCAGCAGCTGGGAAGCTGTAGTGCTTTCCAGTCTTTGCTCATAATCAAGAAGAAAGTAAAATTACAATACACAATACCCACTCCAATGCCTTTCTCCAATCAGTGTGGCAGACATCGCTCTCGCCAACCACCAGCAGCAAGAACTAGCCTTTCACTCTGTCAGCGAAGGAAGCTGCCTTGGAAAGGTAAATAATGCATCAGTGAATTTGCAGAGGCGTCAGGTGTCGATTCTCATTAATAACTCACTCATTCATGAACAATGGGCTTCGAATATACCATAACCATTCAAGTAAACGTGAACGTCCCACTTTCCATTTGTCTGACACATACTGGCATTCCATCTTGCTTGGAAAAGTGGTCGTCCATTCATGTCTTGTCAATCAACTTTCATCTCCAGACAGGGCAAACTTCCGAAGCATCTCTTCATTTGTTAGAAGTTTTGCATTCATAACAGTATATATGTTTCTTTGCAAACAAATCAGGTGAAAGACGCTTTCCTTTCCGGTCATCCTTTACCCACTCGGTGTGTTTATATCTGATGCTTACTTAACATCGCGTAGATTCTTGAGAATGCTACGTTTTATTTCGATGTTATTTTATTTTATCTATTTCGCATAAAAATAAACTTTTATAGACAGGACTCACATATTTACAAAATACATTTGCGTCCATGCATAGTTTACGCCTTCTCATGGTCTCATTTTAGTGCAGTTTTATTTGGACCTTGTCGTAATTTATTCATTCCAATCATCCCACACCTTTTACTCCAGTTTTCTATTTTTAGGAGAAAATATAATATCATTTTGCCAGAACATTAGTATATCTGGGGTAATTTGATTCATCTATACTAGAATCAGGAGGGATTTATCTTCCCATCGCTCTTGCTTTTGATTATGATTAGTGAAATTGGTTGAGAGAAAGCAGGAAAAAGTATAGGGCAGGTGTTTTTATTGGGAATTGGTAATGCAAACAAAAGTCACTAGAGAGAAGTGGATAAAGAAATTGAATAATCCATAATACCTTATAGTGTTTGCTTTCCCTACTAAATTAAACGCAATTGAATGTAGGCGGCAGCTCATTCCTTTAACAATTTCTTGCACTGTTAGTCTATAATTGAAAAGAGTTTTATAAATATGAGTATATATGAATGCGTATACACTATTTGGTATGTTTTGCTGTTTAGTTTGGTTTATCCAGTTTTATCAAGGCCTACGCTTAAGTTGTTTGCTTTCACTCAAGTTGAAACTTTCGCATAAAGAATGTTTACGATCAAAAGTTGTAGAAAAGTTGGGGGTTCTATGCTAGTAAATAATGATTACATATTTTCAGTAGACTTAAGATGTTCTTAGAAAAAGAAACAAGTATTGATTATTTATTTTGTTTTTTGTGTGTAGGTGGAATCAAAGAGTTTTCACGGTATTACCGGGACCTTTGTGACAATTGTAACAAGAAAGATCTCACAATCGGATCAACGATGCCTCTCACAAGTAGTCACCCGCCTTCGTTTCTCCTTCCCTGCTCCCCATTGCCCCCAATTTCTCCTTCCATCGTGTCGACCCCAAACTGCCGAGAAAGTTTTGAGAATGAGCCACCCACTAAGGTTCTTCCCTACCTTTACGTGGGCAACGCCAAAGACTCGACGAATTGTAAGCTGCTGAGGGAGCTGGGAATCGGATACATTCTCTCTGTAACCGCCAACTCGCCTTTCTCAACCTCCACCACCTCATATTCATCCCATTATAACAATAATAATAATCTCGAGTCGCAGCACCAGTCGTCAGAGTTCAGAAAAATGCAGATTCCAGTATCAGATAACCTCTGTGAAAATCTCGCACCTTATTTTGATGCTGCCTATGAGTTTATCGGTGAGTTCAGACTTCCTTTCTGTAATAATAATTATTATGTGGGAATATGTAGTTGAGAGGATGCAAATCAGTCATTTCCGTCCCACTAAAACATCCGAGGCAAATGAAACGAGTTTAGAAGCTAACAACGCAACAGGAAGCTATGGAAAGTAGCTTAAAGTTAGAGACACCAACGTTTCCTCCCACGTACAACAGGTAGTGTCATTTTGTTTTTGTCGGGAAGACAAATTCTTTTATGGAAGAAACCCAAAGTATTCATATATTGACAAAAATGGTTATTTGCTTACATCCATTATATTATGTATCAGAAATATGAGAGAATATATCAATCTCTGCAAGCGTAAACAAGCTCAAGAGGTTCCATAATTTGGTTATCATTGTTCCTTTCCAATGTGTTTGCCTATCACGTCCACTCATATTGATAGTAAGTAATCCATTTCCGTTCTAATCCAATAGATACCTTTTAGGTTAAGAGAGGAAATGATAAAAACTGCCTCCGGTAGATAGATAGATATCACAAAAAATGTACAAACGATAGTTAGGCTCGGATGTGCAATATCGATAACATTATTTCTTTGACGCTCTGGAAATGTTTTCCAGCCCACGCCTTTAAATAACTGAATACGCAGGAAAGTTACGTAGAAAAGGCTTATAGTTTTTTCCATTAAGAATGATTCCAAAGAACTCACAAGCCCCCTGAAATAAATGGAAATGTTTTTTGAAATTGCATCCTAACGAAAACGTGTTCCGTTAACATTAGCGTGTTCCGAACTATGGATATTTTACTAATAATGTCTTTGTTTGTTCATATTTACAGAGGAAGCACGCAAGACTGGTTCAAAAGTTTTGATTCATTGTCAAGCCGGGATCTCAAGATCGCCCACAATTGCCATCGCCTACATCATGAAACACATCAACCTGACCACTCTTGACGCTTATGCCCTCGTACAAAAGGAGCGGAGAATCATCTCGCCCAACCTCAACTTCATGGGCCAGTTAGTAGAGTTCGAATCCAAGTTGAAGGGAATGTCCAGCTGCAGCAGTAGCAGCAGTTCGGAAAGCGAGTCGAGCATGGAGTTGGAGTCCGTCAGTTCTCTGGAGGAGAGCTGTGGGAGTACCAAAAGTAGCAGCAGTAGTGTTAGTAGTAGTAGTTCAATTAGTCATCATCACCATCGCCGTACGAGTAGTTGTCATTCCAATAGCGCATCCCCTTCAGGGATTAGCATTACTATTGAGAATAGCAGTAGTAGTAACACCCCCATGATTGTAGCTGATTAAAGTAAAAAGTTAATCAATTTTTCCTTACAATACCTTATACATATACCTACGTTACGTACGTACCGTTAGCATATCGCATCCTTATCAAACTTATCAACGTTTACATACTTATACTTAAAACGGATTAAGTCAATTCAGCTCTACTTTTAAGTAATGTTCAGTTTTATATGGAGTTCCCTCGAGACGAAAACTTTCTTAAATAATTTCAATGTCAATCTGAGTCAGGCACTCAATCTCTATCTTTGGATTGGGTTGGATTGGATGATTATATTAATCTAAAACAAGGTTTTCCTATGATGTATGTGATGTGATGCATCATTGAAGCCAAGTTATATCATCCATTGTTTTCTGGGACTAACATTATGCTGCTGTCTAATAATCTCTGAGTCATCATCATCATCCTTGCTGATCCAGAATTTTGTGTGTGCATTACATAAAGCAAAAGTTTGTAGAGAGGGGTATTCCAGATAGAAGTCATTACTATTTATTATTATTATTTGAGTTGGTTTTATATTCAAGCTCTCATTCTGTCAATGTCATCTACAAAAATATGGTTTTATAGCTCCTCCCTGTGTTTTTGTACTATTTTGTCAAAATAGACGTAAGATTAATATTCTTGATTGTTATCGAGTTTATAAAAGAAAATAATATTGGTTACAATGGACCAACAGGGTTACCGGTATCTTTTTCACGATACATGGCGCTGTTAGTTAGTTAATAGAGATTAAAACTATTATCATTATCATCAACACCACCACGGCACGTAATAGTACTCGATGAGCGCTATAGATGACTTATATATACACATTATATTTACTAACATTGTTGTATGTAAATTTATAGTCAGAATTACAAACATAACGATGAGTTGCCACTCTGTACACGAGTATGAATATCATTAAACAACTCATATAACGCGGTGGTACACACGTAAGGTATAGATTAATATGCCATATTAGCATTGTAAGATAAAACAAATTAGTCAGCTGGAAAAATACTAAAGTTAGTGATTAAATTAACTACTGCTGTACCCACATTTACTTTAAGATAATAACGCGAAACACTTAAAATTGTACAGCAAAATAGACAGAAATGAACTGTTGACTCTTGTCATTAGATGTATTGGATAAGATATACATACATTATTGAGAGAAATTACTCCGTACCTTCCTGGTACAAAAATATTATTACTACAGACAGTTAGCTAATTAAGTAAACTGAAATTGTACAGACCAACAATAATACTTTATGATAATACGACGAGATTTGATACCCACGGTTTTTTGGACTACTTTTCATACCACGTTTGTAAACGCTTCGGTTTTACATGAAAAAAAAACTCAGTCAGTCCAAAGTCCAAATCAGTATAAAATTATTGTCAAAGTGTGAACTTGGTTTTCAGCTTTTAAAAAAATGAGTCACACTTTGTATTTACAAAGTTATAAAATTGCTAAAATTTCATTTTTTAAATATTAGTTTTTCTTCCTTTAGTACTTTCTCTGTATTTAACGAAATGATTATTGAACTTACTAATTTAATGACTTATTTAATTTGATAGAAAATGGTCGGTAGATATTTTTAAAAGTTTGATAAAATATTTGCAAAAATAATATTTTGTTAGATTAGGTAACAAAACGGTAAATGAGAATCGACGTGACATTTATAATGTATTACGTATAACATAATAATATATAACATTACACTTTTTTGTGAATGAACTAACCCATAACGAATATGTATGGACTTTGTTGGAGTACGTTGTTTAAAGCGTATTTTGTATACACACTGATATGATGATTACTTATTACCTCCAGTCTTTATTAGTGTGTAATGTCATTTTGTCCATTATTTTTGTAGAAATAATGGCCTTCCTATTTATGTGTTCATTTCGTCGTATTTAATATTACAGTAATTATAAGGATAATTAATAGATGAATCTGCTACGTTTGAAAAAAAATCATGCTAAATGACATGATATAACTGAAAAATAAAATAATCATAT
Organism: Orchesella cincta; assembly: GCA_001718145.1. NCBI lineage: Eukaryota > Metazoa > Arthropoda > Collembola > Entomobryomorpha > Orchesellidae > Orchesella > Orchesella cincta. Next base: position 37,773 of record LJIJ01001164.1, read on the forward strand.
TGATGTCAGCAAAACATATATAAAAATTGTAGTTGCGTCAACGGCTCATTTAATTTCATTGCTTGACTAATTGCTAATATGCTTTAAAAAGAATCTATCACATCACAACTCGCTGGAATTTCCACAAGAAAATAAGTTCATGGAACGCTCATTGCATAAAATTGTTCATTCTCTCTCGTCATGTCATATTCCACTCATGCGGATTGTTATAAAATGTGCCACGACGTGACTATTTCTAAGTTAAAAAACCAATGTAGGCTACAAAAAAAATGAAAAGGTGGATATTACAGTCATTCCAGTGGCAGGCATTTATATTCTTGGCTGTTATGGCCTATTTAGACACGTTAATCCGGTCGTCATTACATTTTAAAAGAACTTTATTTTGGTTACATTCTAATGGGCCACACAGTTGTCACATTAGCATCAATTTCAACATGTTTCTACTTACTGCGTCTAATATGTAATGTGCATAATATGTATTTTCGCCTATTTTGCATTTCAGGTCACCAGTTATTACTTGCGATTTTATTTTATATTACGTGAGAACGTAAACAGATGGATAATGACACGAAAACCAGTCTAAAGTTTAGTGCAAGAGATGTACCGCTCATTTGTGTACATTGTCAAACAATGCATTAGTCATTAAGAAAACATTTTTTTGTAACAAATGTCTACACAACATTATGAGTTTGCTCATAAAGTCAAAAGTTGAGTAACGAAATACTTTTGATGTTTGATGTGACGATGACTAATGCAACGGAGGGATGCTTATTCAGCTATATTTAACCTTAACCAAATAAGTACAACTACTAAATGGTCTACATTTTGTGGTTTTCCGTATTAGCTTTTCGCTTTCAAGCTAGAACATCGTATGACCAAAAACATAACGACTGACTGCTACCAATAATTTTTTCTATGAAAAGTCAAAAGACCTAATTTTCTTCGAGTAGCAGTACCATTGGAAACTTAATTGACTCTTTATGTAACCTTCAAACTTTAAACGAGGTAATTTCCCAGGGTCCAGAAGTAAAATAATCTTGCATTTTATCGCGATGATAATCCGTCTTAATCATGAGCAGATTCTTATTTGTTTTAAAATTGATACATAAAAATCGAGTGTCTAGCTACGTAATGGGAGTGAGTCAGAGTCATGCTTTCTTAAGAATGACCCATCCTGAACTTGATACCCCAAAGAACAGTAAACGATGCATAAGTAAGTAATCACGCATACGTAATCGTAATCTCATCTGTAAACTGTCGAATCCGCTTCTTAAGTCTAGCGTAAGCATTATCCAACAAACCTGACACTCAACATTACCAGACAGAGTACACATTGCTACCGCAGCGATTGGGTTGTTCATACAAGCAAATTTGTCTCATACGTGTAATACTCACTCCAATCGAGATAAGATGAGTCTGCATGATTAATAGGCATTTCCCATTACATACAAGACCGGACCGGTGTGCGTTGAATAATATGCATCAGGCTGGTATTGTACAGCTAACGAACAAAACCACATACATACTGGACAATGATACACAATCCTACCTCAACCCACCTGAAGATGACCACGACATGACCACATTATGTACATGCTATATAGTTGTATATTGGTTAGCAAACTGCGCAATAGAAGATGTAGTCATTACCCCTAATCGAATGGTTTTTTGCTAGTTGAGATACTTTTGCTAGATATCAAGCCACAATCTTCATTATTCACTTTTTGCACATGTATGAGAATAGGAAGTACCCTTGCTGTGCTTATTGCAAAGCATACAGCAACAAAGGCGACGAAGCAAAATCATCTTTCATGACTTCCATGCTGAACTGTATGTTACGTCGCTCTGAAGAAAGATGCATGTGCATTTTGTAGTACACAGTCGGAATTGTGTACGTAAACGGAAGTAAGTAGTCCAACCGATAACCCGAAACTGTGCTGGAAAAATTAAGAATACACGCAAGCAAAGTTCAATGTAAGGAGAAACGACTACCATTCTGCTGTGAACTGGAACGACAACACATTTCATTCTTTGTTTCATATATATCCTCAATTGAAGTTCATGGCCAGAGAGAGTACCTATGTTTATGTACTCATTCTTAAAATGAGTCAATGTTTTTGCAGCCGGATGCAAGATGGTGAATTTCAAGTAGCACCTTGTTAAATGGCGTCACAGACTATTTTTGCTGAAGCAGCACATGCCTTTCTTTCCGATACCGCCCTAAAGCGGAAATACATTACGAACATGATCATCACAGACTCCGAAACCAGAGTACTGAGGTACCTTAACCTTAAGCAGAACTACGCATGTACACGCCACGCTTGAGATCATCTTCAAAATTACTAACATTTATTGTTCTTACAATGCATTTATGTTAAGCCAAGATGTTACGGACATGACCACAGCACGTCCAGAAATGATAATCATAATCATCCACTGGAGTATGTGCATTGGGTATGCATTTATTGCATCGATCAATTGCATTTTAGTGACAAACACCATTCATTTATATAACATTTTATGAATTCAGACTAATAGGTATAGTATATCTTACGATAAGGAAAACTTTGACGTATAATTTCTCACTCCATGTTACCAAAATGCGAACAATATAGGTACTCAATCAAATTCTCAAAAGTAATTAATGCGTTTTTCCAAGAATAGAAGAATGGGAAAGCGCTGCCAAATCGATTACATGATATAGCTTTATTACTACTCGTCTGCTGAGCTCTCCTACTATTAATGTGAGAAGTTCAAAGCACCTCGATATTTTATCTACGCTTTCTAACTGTAAATTATAGTTAACCCTGTAAAAATTAGGGCTTAGTTAAAAAAACTAAACTAATATTGATTTAATAGTATGAATTTCGTATATTTGATTGCTTCCATCTCCATATGCCTAACGGCTATGGTTGGAAAGTCCTTAGCCGAAGATACACAAATGGAAACGTCATGGGCTCCAGGTAGAGAGTTTAAAAAAATAAAACTGCAGTCGATTTCAAAAGTTATTTACTTGGTTTACTACTATTACTTTAATGCTTTATTGTTTCAGACGTGAGCGCTGACAAAGAAACGATTTGTGAAGCAACAAAAACAGCAGATGCGGATATGAAAATAGACGTGAATGGATTCATGGAATATGATGATTTGCTGAGGCTAATTGTTTGGAACTCGAAATACGATTTGAAAAGTGGAAATAAAAAATTTGCATTTCCAGCTGAAGTCAATTGGAAGCGAACTATATTAGATAGGCTGACTAAAATCTTCTTGAAATCTTGCCCGGCCGAGTATGTTAATCCTGGATTCATCAACGTTGCAACAGAGCTCTTTATGATCTATCAAAATTCCCTTAATGGAACGGTTGACCATTCCAAACTTTGGAAACCGTTTTTACCCGTGCTTGACAAATGTCTTGACAATGCGGTTCCACTTGAAATTGTGGGAACTGCGTTTGCGGTAAGTAAATGTGACAAACCACTGAAAAGTAAGACCATGAGTAAATTGAATTATTTCTGTCTTCTTTGCTTTCTAATCCAAGGCCACTGGAGTTAAAATAACCACAAAGAAGGGCGAAAAGGAAGACGTATTGATCTTGCCACCTTTGGAAACAGCAGATGAAGAGGTTTTCGACATTGACACAATTGTGGATACCATATGGTGGCTCTTTTCTTTCAGTTTTGGCACCTGCTATTGGAGGTCTGACGCTCCCAGCATTTGGTCTTCCCGATACAAGCGACTGTTTTTTGGGGATTTTCTTATGCAATTGAGGGAAAGATGGTAAAATACATTTTTATGCCAATTTTATGTCATGATTATTGATTATCGTTATCTGTTTGCTCAAATGTTCATATTTCATATATTGTTTGCCAGGCTTAATGCAGGTGCGGAAGTTGACTTTGGAGTTATATTTGGAGACTTTAATTTGAATCTCAACCTTCACAACATGCGCGTATGTGTCACTTCCGCCTACACAATCAATGGCCTCGCCGACAGACAATTAGTTCGGTCAGTTCCGGTTGGACCACCAGGCTCAGGAGTACAAGCAGTTCTGAATAAAAAGACTTCAGGGCATATTTAAGTTGCCAAATGTAATTTGTTTCATAGAAAAAAATGCACCGATTAAAGATAATGTTTGAAATAAATGATATTGTCATTTAAAAAATTTGTTTTGATGATACATTTTTATTAGTTTTTATTCTACGAAATACTTGATGAAACAATGAGCGAGAACAAGTTTTAATATTTAAAGACACAGTATTATTAACTATAACAGTAGTACACGACTATCTAACAGAACTGTTGCGTTAATAATATTAATATTATTATTATATATGGCAGTTGAGATTCAAAATTTGCAATCATCCTCCTCAATCATCGTCATCAATCTAAAAATGTTTCCAAGTAGGAAGTTTTTTTCTTCATTAGTCAGGATAATATTTTTTTTTGCTTAGTGACTAGGGTCAAGGCACCAAATAAGGTTCACTGTTCTACAAACATTATATTAGAGGGAACTCATGGCATTCTCACAACATCATTAAATTACAATCTACAAAGTCATGTGTGTAAAACGGGATAACTCTTAATTGCTAACATGAAGAGGAGCAAGCTTATAAAGAGAGAAACTTTAAACTGAAACACAATAATTATTGACATTGTCATGTTTATCAGAAATATCTGACTATAATAATTAAGTAGTAAAAGACAGCAAGAATTCAAAACTTATAGTCTATTCAATACAATTGATTTTGAAACAAACCTTCGTAGCAGCAAGTTATCAATTACAGGCCCTATTCCAATAGGGTGCTAAACTTATTTGTAGCATATTTAGATAAAGGTTGTAATTATAAATTCTAACCTTTTATACCTTCATGGCTCGAATACCTTACTGCATCTGAAAAATGTAAGCATGTCCAGCCTACATTACAGAAACAAGGATTCGGTAAGTAACTGACTATGCTTACTACAACTGGCACTTTAGAGAAATCTTTAAAAATTGTACAAGTCTTGAGAGATTAGTAGCCATTGCATCGGAAAGCAGCAGCTAAAACGATATTTATAGAGAGACATGTTAAGTAGAGAAGTATTGGAGAATATATAGTATTCATTAATATGCTTTACAAAGGTGCATCTACTAATCAATAATTCAGCTTAAAAAAGAAGCTTTCATAAACTTCATTTAGGTTACGTCATACAAAAGTAAATAAGTATAGTTTATAGTAAAGAATGGAGCAGCTTAGAAAACAAGTGAAGCTGTGAAAAAACAGTCTTCTATTTTTATAAGGAAATTCTTATTCAATTGCAGTGTTCAAAAGTATTCAGCCAAATCAATTCGTTTCCTCTTTTATTACAAAATGGAATAAGCTCAGTCGAGTCTCAATTTTAAAAATATTGCAAAAGTAATTCAAGAGTTGATTACGTGTTGCTTCCAGTAATTTTATTCAGGAGTCAATGTGAGAGTCAGCATTTTTACATTAGTTGAAGTCTTTTTTCCAGAAACTCAGTCAGAATGTGTTTACTTTTAAAGTTGGAAGAAAAGTCATTATAATGATGTGCATTAAGTAAAAGAGCAGAGGTTACCTTTTGTAACTTTTAGACTAAAGTTTTAACTAAACTGATTGATGACGAATACTAGCATGATTTGCTTTACTCACTGGCTAATTTAGGTGTGTATATGTATGTATAAAAAATGTATGCGACAAGTTAGTTTTAAGCGAACATTATATTAAATATTTGTTAAGTAATCATAAACTATTTTTATAATGTTAAAGCTTTATAAAATATCGTATCATCTCGTCCCTGCACGTAGTTCTTTTATTACATCTATAAAAATTGGTTGAGGGTGGGTGTTGACAGGAAGAGCTTCACAGCACAGCATCAAATTAACTGAATTAATTGCTATCATTATGTTATAGCTTTTCAATACAATCGTGATTAATTTGAAGAATACAAGCGGAACTTGGTTATGAATATTTAAACTTATGAAATATATAGCTAGTTGTATCTACAAATTACCTTAGAATAATATTTTTAATTATCGTACAATATTAGATTACAATGTTTCTGTCATTTTACTTACAGCTATAATACATTATATAGTCTACATAAAATTGTAATATGACTTGGTTAACATGTTGCACTTGGAATATACGCATTTTCGAATTTCTTAATACAACACTAGGTGTTTCGACTAATTTCACAATTTTTAGCGACTTGAATTGTCCCTGATACATCTTAAATTTCGTTTCGTGTCCAGATTTTTTCGTCATTATGTAAAATCGGGAGAACTAACCTCCATTATAGATGGGTACATGGTAAATGATATTCATTTATAGGGATTATATAGCACAATAAATAGCTTAATTACAATAAGTCTTACCACAGACAACACCGTACTGTATCAAGTAATGGCATGCATATGTTTAAGGTAAAATTGTGTAGCCTACTGTGCTACTTTATAAATTTGTATTTCTTCTCTGCTACCGACACCTAAGTAGCTACGACGTTATTAGATAAAATTGATGATGCGATTACAATTTATCAGCTCTAAGTAGTTACGCTAATTGTATTGATATCATTTACGATTGATTCAATTGGTCTGGTCTCCACCTTGCAATTTTCCTACGACTAATTTAACCCATCCGGGCATTGGATCATTACTGCTCCCATTAGTTGTACTGGCAGTGGTAATATTTCCACAACTAGCACTTGTGCTGTTCATGCTGCTACTTTCCCGAAAGCTGCTATTTCTAGACACAGCTCGTTCTGTGAGAGGAGAGTTTCCTCCACTGGAATCGGTATCGCTGCACCGTCTACTGGATGGGAAGCTGGTAGATTTGCTTGGTGACAATTCAATGACGGTATTAATCGTGGAAGTGGAGTGCTGTGAGCTCGTTTCACTCTCATCCTCCCCCCTATTTGACATGCCAGCCCTCCACAAATCTAATTCCTTTCTTCGTTCTTGAATGGATTTCATCCCTTCAAATGATGGGCTGGGTGGCTCATTTCTCTGAAAGCGAGAGCATTCTTCCAGGTGCTTCAGCTTTTCCAAAATGACTTGACTACGAACGAGCCTACTTCTTCGGCTTTCTGCTGCCACGGCTGCTATGCATTCCGCTGCAGCTGCTGCAGCAACGACAGCTTCCATACTATTTTTTGGCACATTAGCAGTAATGCTATTACTTCCAGATGTTAGCCTGGTGTTGCTCAGTCGAGCAGCCAAAAGTGATACGGAGGTTATATCAACATTTTGGGAATGAAATTGGGAGCGTCTTCTGGATCCAGAGGGAGAGCTCTTTGCTGACGACGAGATAATGTTACCTGCTCCCCCATTGCCACTTTCATGGCTTCCTGATGATGAGGATGATGACTTGATACCAGTCCAGTTATTGTTCCCACGACTTCCTGAAGAAATGGAGGATGCATCACTGTAAATGGCGCTGTCTGGAAATATTTCATTTTCCAGGAGACTCTCAATAGCTTCGAACGACCGCTCATAGAAGCTGTCCGCTGAAGCATCACTATCTGAATGGGCTTCTCCATCAATATAGCTAAGGTATAGATCTCGGTGATTGATTGCCTTTCGACCGGAACGGTAAAAATCTTTGGTTGTTGGGTTGTTGATGGCTGATCTAGTAGCAGTAGAAGCCGTTTGAGAGCATGTTCCATTATTAGTAGCACCAGCCAAGTCGTGGAATTCTATCCCAAGGTAGTCAGAAGAGGTTTTCTCATCGGTGGTGGATGAGCTGAGTGAGGTAACGGTAGACGACACCGACATTACTGACCTTGGACGACTGTTTGTGCCATCCCCATTTATGCTGCCTCCCAACAGCTTTGCCAGGGCATAATCAGAATGTTCGGTTGACTGAGCGAGACGAGCACCGATTTTTGATGTGAGGTTGTGGTTTGAGCTTTCACAACTGCCCAAACTACTAAACCCACTGGAGGCACTGGAACATGTTACGCTACTCTCACAGTTTTCACTATCAGAGTCACGATCATCCTTGACCATGTGGCGAAGCTTTTGCTTTAGCGACTTGCGATAGTTCCTGGGCAGCATATTATGCATTCCCTTGTTGTTACCCTGACTCATTTTTCTCATGTTTCCTCCATTCTCTTTAATTTGATTAGGATCAGGGGAGCTCATTCCCGTTGGCCCAGCTGCTGAAGATGATGAGATGTTGGGATATGAACCGAAATTGACAGCGGAAGCACCCCTCCCGCTTCCACCATTTACATTCACGTTGCTCACAGTTGAGGTGGAGGTAGCTCCAGTCATCATATTAGCTTTGAGCCCAGTCAATCGCTGCGTCACACTGAGAAGAATGTGTTTGATTGATGATTTGGAAGAGCGATAAATCTTGTGATCTGGATGAACGGTGCTGCTCACACTAATATTTTCCATGGAGGTGACTGGTGTTAAGTCTGCTGTGGTCATGTCATCCACATCCTCGTCGGCTGTTGTTAAAATCCCCGATGAGTTGGAATTTGGAGACTGTCTTGCCATCTGAGCATTGAATTTGCTCATGTACTGCTCCATCTCATCATAACTGATGTCTGATGGGCTTGGCTTGTCAGAAGCGATTGTGAACGGTCTGTCAGAGTACTTGCCATTGCTAATGCGAGACTTGAACACTGGGCTACAATCAGATTTTAATGGGCCATTTTTATTGTTCATTTCATCTTTGGCTCTGGAGGATGAGAATTTGAAAGGAGATAAGGGTGGATTTGGCATGGTGTGTTGACCAACTTGAAAGCTCCGAGGAAGTGAACCAGACTTGTTATTTGGAGTAGCCAAATGCTCATCTTGCTGCTTCAACCAGACTGCCGGCAGCGTAGGAATATTTGCCTCGGATGAGGATGAAGAATCTGATGTAAAAGAATTGGGAAAAACTCCCGAGTCTCCGTGAGGTAGTGGCTCTTTGGATTGATTTAGTTCAGTTCCATTCTGACCTGGGATAGAGATCGAGCCCAATTCCTTATTTCTGGATGATGAGCATGTGAACGAGTGCGTGTGTCGGATATTAGTTTTTCCACTTGATTTTTCGGGTGAGCTCCCGTGATGATGATGATGATGTTTGTTACGATTTTCACTTCGTCGAAAGCTACTCCACAGCAACGACAATGGATCATAATGAGCTAGTGGACCGTTCATAAACCGTCTTGGAGTGAGTGTAGCTTTATTCCCAGGATCGGAAACGGTTCGTTGGACATTTTTGCTTGTGGGGTTGTTGCTACTTGTTCCGAGAAGATTTTCATCAGCGCTGCTCGTTGCAATGCTAATGTTCTCACTACTCATCTCAGCCATCATGTCTGATGAAGAGCCTCCAATTCCATTAGAAGATGAAGCTTCGCTCTCATTACTTCCGTTTGGTTTCGTCTCTTCAAGTATGCAGTTTGCTCCAGGCTTCATGCACCCATTTTTCATTGTTCTTCCAGTTGGAGTGCCAGGAAGATCTGGTTGTTCTTCAGTTTCCGTTTCCGAGGCAGTTTCCTCTTCATGCAGATTACGCTGTTGGTGCTGAGCTAAAGCTTTTCTCAAGTGGACAAGTCTTTGTTTGCTGAGAATCCTTCTGAATTCTTGGTTTTGCATCACGAGTTGCCCCACAATCTCTTCTATTGACTCACGACGTTCTTCTCCATTGTGGTGAAGAAGATCATGCCCACCCTCGTCAATGTCTGCCAGCTCTCCGTTTTCCTCTTGGCAAGAATCAATCTGAGATGCAGATTCTTCCAGCTCCCCATCCACTTCACCGATAATACTGTCGTTTGAGTCGAGAGTGTAATTGGAAGCCCCATGACTGTGAGTTGGAGACATGAAACTCCCGTTTCCATTCTCCCCCTTCCCATTGCTTTTTCCGTAGAAGCCTGGCTCCGATTTTCTTCTCCAACCGCTCAACTTTTTTACCTAAAATATGAAGAATGGGAATATTATAGACAGACATAAAACTTTCCAAGAAAAAGCTGACAATCTTATACATATTTCATGATATTAAGTATATTGAGCAAACTGTAGTAATAGCTTTGATACAAATACATATTTTATGTTTTGCAGTTTGTGGCATGTATTTACGAGACAAAGTGCATTAAGCACGCATACTTTGTTCGGATTTGATTGGTCGCCTGATTTGAGTTATTCTACATGCAGTGGTCAGTTTAGAACTTTCTCCGCTGAGAGCAATTAACGAGTGGGACTGGAAACGATTTGGATGATTTATTTCTCTCACTCAAAAATCTATATCGACTAATGCGAACCGATATTGGGATTGGTTGCGTACGACCGAGCCTTTCTCCATGAGAAAAGTGAACTTCATTTCATCCAAAGTAATTATTATGACCCCTGCTGAACGTATATATATACTACAAAAATAATCTACTGTCGGAAAGGTTCTATTTTCATTTATCAGAGCTTAAACATTAGGCTACAGTGGCTGGTCGTAAAATTTATCCCCTCTTTGGTCAAATAAAGAAAAAGTTTTCATCCTAAAATAGGTTTTATTTTTAGTGACAGAAAATAAATTGGTATAAATGTGGCTTTCTATACCGGAAGAATGACATGGGAAAACTGCTATACAATGAACACATTAGGGGAGCCCTTTCCCTGGATTGATATATATTACAAAAGGCTACGATTTAACAAGAAATGCATTACATACCAGACGCTTTTCTGTTGAGCCAGTTGACGGTGGACAGCTAGCGCTACTCATTTTTCGATCGATTGCAACTTCCCTGTCCCGGCTTTCACTTCGCTCTCTTGAGCTGTCCACAGAGGTTCTACGACATCGGCGAGACGTTGCGGGGGACTGAAATAATTAGGAGCAGAATAGACAGGAAACTTTAGTAAAGATTTCTTTCCTAGAAAACTTTGGTCATAAAATGATTTCAAGGTTGTGCCTACTCTCGGTTCATGTAAGTATATGAACGGTTGGATGAGCAATGCTTTTATATATTATTGGGAAAGAATTTATTTAGTATGTTATGTCTACTTTGAGTACTTCTTTTTAAAGTGACATTAAGAAAAGGCTACATAAAATCTAACAAGTATCAGAATTTTGGGAGCCTTCCTACTTTGATCTAATAAAAAATCTGGAGCATGCCTTTACGTGCATGCCGGAAGGTATGCGGTTCATGCAATCATACATTGTTGGAGTTGGGGCTTGTCATTTTATCATTTCTGAGATAAAGACGAGCATCGGATCATAGAGCACATCCATCTCTCAAACCCTCTTTACGTTGATTGACAACCCTATCAAACACTGAAAAGTTTGGGAAATCCTAATCTTCCTTGAGTTGCATGTCAAAACTCAAGAATGGAAGAAATGCATTTTTCTGTTATTAATCCTCACACAATGCACGCAAGATATAAGTACACTCATAGTCACCATGATATGTTCATGCTGGAGATAAAACCTTTGCTACTTTCACTCTGCTAAGAAAATAGAATTCTTGGTTTAGCTCATCCCTTTCACAAATGATGGAGCACACACAAAATGCATTTCATATCCAGAACAGAATACTTGAATGAATTGTATAAGCATGAGTAATAATAAAAAGAATAAATATATTAAAACCAACCTCCTTCGGGCTTCCTGGGTCGCTTTTCCTAGCTCGCCTCAATCTCGCTCTCAGTGTTGACTCTGACTTTCGACGCTCTTGCTTTCTTCTCTCCAAATACTCTGGGGCTGAGTGCTGCCGCTTTGTTGGAACTTTCTCAGTGTTGTTTTCATCTAATATTCATGCACAAAATGAAAATAAAATAATGTTAAAGTAATATATTGCTACATTCTATCAAAATACCGTAAAAAGACTAAATTTCCAAGAACGTTTCTTTTCATTTATAAGACTCGCTATTTTGAAGTAATGTAATTTCTTAGACATGTTCTTAGTAATGAATTTTTAAACGAATTCATTTCAACCAACCACATCGATCTTAAAAGAACCATATTGCACACAAACCATGCATGCTCTACTTCTGCGATGTGGTAATGGATAAAAGCATGTTGTCCGTCATTCATTATTGCAAATCTCTTAGTGCTATTCGCAAAGTGCATGTCCATCAAAAAAGTATGACGTCCCAGACAAGATGAATAAAACGTTTCTCATCTGGTCACTTTTGGCGAATTGAAACAATTAAGGCGGTTGAGTAAAAAGAAGGTGATATCTTAACCAGAATAATTACCTTCAGGACGACACTGCCCTAGTTCCATCACTAGTTGACGGGCATGACTTGGTATGACTGCATGGTAATTTTCCAGGATTACTCTTTTCAGTTGTAACGTCCACTCCCTCTTCTGGTCAAGATTTCTTGCCTGTATAGCAAAAAAATGACACAAGTGTTAACTTTGATACACAATAATTTGTACTTGACAAAATATCCCATAAAATAATTCATCTTGCATTGGCATTTTCCTTTGCGCAGTAAACCAAAGCTAATTTAAAGTGTCTTAAATACTGTATAAACATCAACCCTCAAAACTTTTGCAACAATCGTCTACAAGCATTTAATGTGGACTTACAAAACAAAATAACAAGCTTTTAGCCCCAACATACCATAATTTTAAAACAAGGAAATTGCAATTATATATGGATCATAATTCTTGCAGAAACAGTTTAGTTTTGGTTGTTGATGCTCTTTGTCAGTAAAATATGTATTTAGGTGACTGAGCCACAAAGATAACAGAGCAAAAGCAATGGTCATTACCATATTTCACATGTATTGCTTTCATTTCATATTTCATAGCTTGATTCACTGGTCAGACACACAGACATGTGCGCATCAAAAGAAAAGTGGTACAAAGCAAAAATGATCATTACATTAATACATACCTGGAGGGTAGATTGAAATCGTGGATTATCGAAAGGAATGACGTGAAAACTCAAGGGCTCTCCTGGGACACTTTCGATCAGCATCAGATTGGAGCACTGTAATAGAAAATACCAGTTTTATTGCATGTCGGCTAAAGACCCATACATTACAAGCATTATCAGATCTTCCGAGTTTAGTAAATCGTCCACACCCATGAAATGTAAATGCAATGTACTTGATGCACATCGTCAATGAATCGTGAGTAAACAAAACTAGTAAGTGGGGGTGAATAAGTAAACACGTAATTTATAGGAAGCAGTCAAATTCGAACTTGCTGGATTGGATCAGAACTATACCTATTACGAGATATAGGAAGTGGCATAATTTATTGCAACCTTGATAACCTTAAAGAACTCAATAAAGCAGTTTTAAATGGTTCCGGGGGAGTTTTTCAGCAGTATATTTCAGAGCGTTTGGCAGTCAATGTTAACCAACAACTCAAAGATTTAAAAAATAAAATCTTCAAAGTCACGTAAGTCACCAAATCAAACACGTCCATATAGCCCCGTCATCATTCCACCTGCTATAAATCTGCTTGAAGAAGTTTATAATGTGTGTATAGGAGTGATCTGTGTATAAACCCTCCAAGATAAAAACTAGAAAGCATTTTTTTAAAATATCGCTTCCAACTGCTGTGTTGGATTATGTGCTTATGGTCATGTCATGAATTTGTGTACGCTTATCATCCTCAAGGTAGCCTACGGAGCGAGCGTGAAGTTGCATCTCGTGATGCACGAATAATTGACTCACTCTTCTTGTCCTGCGGACCACGGATAAATTACATATTATGCTGAGCATCATTTTACTAACGAAATGCGTAATGAGAACGTATTACCTAACGAACGGGTAAGTAAACTGAATGAGTATACATGTAAGTTTCATAACAGTTCCATTGAATTTATCCTGGAGACTGAAAAATGGACAAAATGAGCAGCTTTCATCATTTTTCATGCATTGGCGTTCGTTATTTAGCTGACATCAGATAGGGGGAGGGAGGAGACCGTAAATTAATGGCTAGTGGCCACACACATTGTGTATTTATGATTTCAAAGAAGGAAAACATTTTCGTTGGGTTTATGGCACACCAGAGAGAACTAAAACTGTGAAAATATTCACAGAATATGTCTGTGCGTTTGGCATGTACCTAAATCTGATTTGCTTAGCGTATACACACAGGTAATCTTATAATACAGTTTAAAAACATCATTTGCAGCTCTACAAAGGCAATGGATCGAGAGAGAAATCTAAATATTAAATCCTACGCACATTTGAAAGGAGGAAACCATCAGTCATTATTTCAATCGAGCAGTATTTTAAATTACCATTATGTGGGTTTTGTAACTCAATATTCCATCTTCTTTCTTTTTGGTAATGAGGAGCATTTTATCGAAGAGGAAGACATGTCGAAGAGCTTTGGCACCATAAGCACGGAACGTTCCTTCAGCACACAGTTCTCCATACGTTGTCAGATCTTCCAGCCCTGAATGAATATAAACAAAAATTTCATTTAAATTAATTTGAATATCATTTTGTTTGTGTTGTATGGAAATTTCCATACCATTCAAGATGCTCTGCTGGCAGCTGACAGCTTCAAATTCGTTGAAATCGTATACCTTGTTGAAAAATATATTATTGCAGTATTATGATCTACTAATAATATTATGATGGAAGTCTATTCAAACAGAAAGTACCAGACCGACTACAGCTTAATCTGAACCAGTGGTGTGGCCATCGCCAGCAGATGGATTCTCCTCATTGCATTGTCTTCTGATTAAAATATTATGCTAATCCAGTTTAAACACAAATGTTTTTTCCCCCATCCTTCAATTAGTCATAGTGGACAACGTAATAATGTAGGAATGCACCTATAAGACTGAACTCTGAACTTGTGGCCCAGTTACAAAAACAAACAACATGTTAATGATTTGGAATGTAGGCAAAACAAAAAGATAAATCTTCCCCCGGGTTCGTGCCTACATTTGAAGACATGTTCATACGTTGAATGTTTTGATTTGTCTGAAATATCGCCCTTTGTTTTCAACTGACTATTTTCCGGTACACTATTCCAACCTTGTGATTTAACATGTTTTGCAAAAGTTAACAGCAAAGATATAAAAAATAAATTGACAAATTAGTACTTCGTGTTCCATGAGACTGTGTCTCTCAGTTAGGTTTGTTTTTGTTTAAGAATCTCATTAAAGGGAATGTTTATGAATCTTTGATTTTAGCCAGAGAGATAAACCAAATGGTTGTTGTCAATGCTGTCAGCGTATACCAATTTTCCGTTCTGCTTTCAAAGAACGACTTCATTGTTGCCTGCACTGATTTAATTTGCATATTGACCTAATGCCGCATTTCATCTGCCCATTTATGCAAAACGGCGAGTCATTACTAACCGCAATATGACATTTTGAAATATGAGCTTCATCCGCTAAATGGGATCCTTTCAGATTATTATAGCTGAAGAAAATATGAAGACAAGCCAGGCACTGTGTAACATGTCAAAGAAAGAAGAGGCAAAAACTTGTTTTACCCTTCCTGAGTAAGTCTGTCAAAATTCGCAACGGTCACTGAGATATTAGACCTCTTTGATATATCACGTCGTTTCACTCACCAAACAACTTTAGATAAAAAGCATATTATACATCCTATCATAATGGGAGAGAAGGGAAATGATGCTAATACACGGAACTAGTGCATGCCTTTTAAGACGTAACTTATATACTTAAGTGGCTCGAAAGATGTTATTATGCCGTTTGCCGAATTTACTTCAATGACTTCTTAAAAACAAACAGTCTTTGTTCATGTTAACGGAACCTTTGGCAATATAGCCAGATGAAGAGTTGAAATTTATGATTTCTGTGTTAGTGAATGAATGAAGGAATAAAGATGCATGGAAGCACCATGATTTCAGTTTTAGAATGAATGTTAAGAATCAACGAATCCATTTTTCCTTTAATTTCCGGGACTTTCTTCCCTAACGAGGTTGCTTCACCATAATGTTAATCAATACAGTAGACGGTATATTCATCGGATTTTAGGCAAAAGTTGGATTGTTCATTCTCCTAAATAGTCTTGATTGAAGAGTTTTTGGAATAACTTTGCTAGTTTGAAATTTGTGTTGAGCATCCAACGAATGCGTCAGTTGCAGCGTTTTATAGAGTCAGTATTTCTGAAAAGGTATTGTGCGACTGACATTGATTTGCCTACAATGAAAATGTGAAGTTGGGAAACATTTTAGACAATAAAGCAGAAATGCAACCAAGCGCCTCTCCTTTCAAAAGGGCCGTCAGAAACTTTTGGAATTCCATTATCAAATCGGTATTCAAAATAGAATGAAATATTATGTGAGGAGGCATAAATGCATGCAAATGTCTGTATACTCGTTTAAAACGTTATCATTAAAATAATAATAATATCATCCCAAGGCATCCACATTGTGTTGATTGGTGATGCACTTTGAGACTTTTGAGTTGCATACGTTTTAATATATTTCGTGCCCAATGCACTTTTAGCGAGTGTTATATTCAAATTACATATATTATTGTATTGCCTCGCATCGTGATCATTTTTTTGATGGAATGGTTTAGCAGGAGGTGATTATGAATAACTTAAAATTCCACTTTTTCCTATTATGAAAATATAATTCACAGTGGTCATGTTTCTTGGTTATGCCGTGATGAATAGAATCACACCGATTCTCTGCGATGTAATACTTGAGTTAGTCTAAGAATTCATGTATGAATGATGAGTGGAAGTGATGAGCGCCAGCCGTTTTTTCCCAACATTTCAAGCAAGTGGTCACGAACTCACGTATTCCATCACTGTTATGTGTTCGTCTCGGTCATCATTATGCACTCGAAATGAAACCTGAAGCTTCATCTATCACGGAATATTTAGACAGCAACCAGACTCTTCTTCGATTTCCCACATGCCAACAAAACGGATGTGGTGATCGCAGAGTTGTTCCCTGAGATTCTTGTAAAGAAATGCACTTTTGCTAGAGCAAGTATAACATACGTACAAGAAATCAC
>LJIJ01001165.1:0-54627 GCA_001718145.1 Orchesella cincta
ACATTTTCTGTATGCGTTCGGCCATCTACTCTTCAGCGTTAACTGCTAATACTCTTACAAACTTATGACTCTAAAGGGACATCCTGTCGCTAAAGTTATAGTGAGAGCGGATATTTGATAAAAACCGCCATCTCAAAACTTAAAACTCCGAAAAATGATCCTCAAATATTCTTCTTATCTTGTGAAATGCATGATAATTATCTTATGCTTATGAAATTTTTAAATCCGAACGGTAAGGTTTAGCCACCAGATACACATAAACGAAGATTGCGGTTCTGCACCACGAGTTTGTGTTGAGTATTAGTGTAGTTATCTTGAAAGGATATCAAATGGCCAAATATACACGGAATATCCTTTGTTGGAAAAACCTTTGATGGAAGTGCCCAAAATCCATAGTCTTGCGCATTTTACTATATTATCTTATATACTATTATTTACATAAACCCATTAAAACTCATAACAGAAAGTTTTCCAATCCACAACACTGGCGTGTTTGGGGTTTACCAAAAATACATTTAAATTAGACAAGTATCACATTTATGCATTATCCAGTTGTCAAGTAGGATGAAGCAGAAAACCGGGTGCCAAAGTTAGTTCTTTTTCCGAAACCAATGAATCCGAATTTAAAAGACATTGTTTCAGTTTCATAGCAATTGCAGCTCCGTTGTGTGTGCCGGTGGCAATGCAAATGGTCAATGCTGGGCGAAACAAAAGTATTTTAAATGCATTTATTAAAATACTTTCATTTATTTAGTATTTTCATTTACTATTTGGGCAGGTTCATTTATTTCAAAATACTAATTCATTTGGATTATGTCACTATTTTGTATTTAAAATAGAAAATACATTCTTTCAAAAAAAAATTTTTTTAAGTCTGCCATACTTTACACGATTCCTGCACGTTTCTTGCGAAGTACAATGGAATAGACCTATGCACTTTATGCTGTGTTCTGAAAATACTTTTACCCAGATCTATTGTAATTCAGTAGCTTCCACGCTCTACTATTACACTTTCCATTGCACTTGCTGTGAAACTAAAGAAACTTCTTTTAAATGCGGGGATCAGTCATTTCAGATAAATGAAGAACTTTCAACTCCTTTATTGGTCTTGATCGCACTCAAAAATTCAATTATGAATTCCAGTGGATTTTGATATTTACCATTATGCCAACTCCGTTCTATCTGTAAGTTTGGATTTAGTTTCGGTTTTTAGGTCCTATTTGAACCTCGTTTTCAAGTTTCATGGCAACATTTCTAATGTTTACTGTTAAATACGACCAATTAATATTAAATACAACTTAACCATGAACATGAAAAATATTTGTTTGAGTTTTGTGGTTTATATAAATAAAGTATTTTATTTTTATTTTGAGAATCCCAGGAAAAGTATATTAAATAACTCTTTATTTGCGACGTATTGGAGTATTTGGAAAATTCATTTTGTATTTTGACTTGAGTAAGTTTGACCAGCCCTGCAAATGGTAACATTTTGAGGAGCATTGCTATAGAAGTAAACTAAAATATCTATTCCTACACATAATCTGGTCAGAGATTGTCCATCGTAAAATGTTTTGACAACCACTTCTAATTACTGTGACAATTGAACTAAAGACAAATCTCCAAAAATCCCAAAAATATATTCCAAACATTCTGATAGTTAAAGTTTAGTATTGCTGGCAATGTAAGTATGCTGGAATATGTTAATTCCACGCTTTTGAAACAGGCGTAAGAGTTCAAAAAGCAACAAAGTGTAGCAAGATTATTTAAAAGAACGATTTTCTATAATAATAATAATGTAGTAATAATAAATTAAATAGATTTCGAAGATAAATCAACATTTTAAGATTTGAATGATTAGGAAGCTTAAGTTGCCTTTATAAAATAATGGTGATATTTATTTCCATGAATTTTCCGTGCCTTCTGATTTCAATATAACCCCAATCGAAAATCAGCAGATATATTTAAAGTACATTTCTGCCTATTTTTAGTAAAAATAAACATCCAGCCCAGTAGGGTTGTGTTATTTAAAGTATTGTCGTTTCCTGGTTACTTCCGCTATACCTCAACTTACCTACCCGACTACCCAATTATTTATAACGGATAAAATTTGGTCTTTCATGTAAGCTTAAGTTTATGAATAAATTTTACATGTCAATTAACCTTTTTGATAACTGCTGATGCCCCTCATACCTGTTCGTGGAAAGCCATTTTCTAGCACAAATGTTTGGCCAGTTTTTCGTTCGTAGTAATTCCAAAAGTGAGTTTAACAGAAACGGTTGTCACCACCATTTTCAGCGTATTTTTTACACCAGATAACGACTAATTGGCTTACGCTTATCTTGAGCCGCACCTCAAACCCATTCCTTGTAGAAAATTTAATACAGTATGACCGAGTAAAATTATGAAATTAAATAGGTGAAATATTGTAGACTGTAACTTCTGACATTTATCCATCTCCAGTCCACTAAGATATGGAGTATATGGGCTTATGGTTAAAGCGTTTTCAAACGTCGACAATATGATTAATTCAAACGCCTTTCAAGCCTGATGCCGCTGTCCTATTCCTAATTCGCCTGATGTGCAAACGAGTAAAGCAATAAGAGGTAACTAAAATAAAATTCGTTTATGTGCCTCCATGATGTTTTTTAGTAAAAAATATTATTTTATTCACGCCCAAAGAATCGCAGAACATTTCTACCAGTACCATCGAAATTAAACCTTATTCAAGCGCGTACCTTAAATAAACAACACCTATCACTTATTACACAACTTCTGAAAACGTGCCGGCATTCTGCTATAGCTCAAACTCAACATACTTTTATTATGATAACCTCGCTCGGTTGCATTCAATAAAATTAATTTTATTATTTCAACTTGTAACAAACTAACTTACGTCGACCTTCAGTTTTTATTGCTTCAATTTACTTTCAATTTTGATACTCGAAGCTGCTTAACAAGATTACAATAACTGTAATTGCAAATCGTTTTTGGAAACGCCAAACTAAGTTCAGAGAACTTCACACTTCAAGTGAAATAGGTTGTCACAGTGGATTCAAACATATCGCAACTGCAGAGTATCAACTACTATGATGATAAATTGATAAAGCAGTTTGTTCCATTCTCCACATTTACATTACATTTTCCGTTTCAATACGATCGGAAAATACTGGGATTCGTTTTTCCCATGTTACAAGATCAGAAGATATCTCCAAGGCGAGCAGCAGTTGTTTCACGATGCCCCAAAGGTATTTCAGTAGCTTCAGTTTCAACTCCTGCACTAGTTTCCCTTCTGAAACAATGCCCAGTAATGTGATGAAACAAACTGGTTGTACTTCCATCCCGTAGCCCATTCAAAACTTTTAAAGGTAAGCCAGGAAATGCAGACAGTCAGGCTAACCAAACAATATGAACAGTAAATAAATGAGAAGCACTGATCCAGGCAGAATCAAAACATGTGAAATAGACGGGTAGTAAGAGTAAGATACGGAAAAACGAAACAAGTTTAAATACAAGCCATCCGGCCAACAATAAGGAATATATATAAAAATAGCAATTTTGCATTAGTGAATCATGGATGCAACTTCGAAAATTGAATTCTCCCTCAATGAATACAGATGGTTAGCTGATTCCTGAATCCTGCTCATATCTGAAATGCAAACAAAACAGTATAAACATTTGTGGTCATTTACTCCATAATATTTTTATTCTATGGAATGGTTATGTATTTACCACATATGTATGAGTAACAGCAGACTAAAGGTGAGTAGCTGCAAAAATTGTTGTTTCCTTGAGAATCTCTTCTTCAGTAAGGATCTTTCAAAAAAATATAATGGCATATTAGTTGAATACTTGTCATTTTTTAATGTGTACAAAGTTAAAAACATTTACCTTATTGCAAAACTCATTCCTCACCAATTGTGCAGTTGAATGATAACTCAAACCGAATGATAGAAATTCCGCAGACTGCAATGACTATGATATCAATACAAATCATTGGAAGCACCTTCTTGACAAATCTGAAATCGGGATTCCTTTCTCTTTCCATTTTTACGATTGAAATAATCCCCCAAATCACAACTCCAATTTCAGTTAACTGTTGACACTTTATGCATGCGCTGAACTTTAGTTAATGATTATGATTGACATTATCTGATTTGAAACTGGCTTTCAGTCAAAATACTTGCAAATTGTGAGATAACATGTGCAACTTTCCACATTGAAATAAACACTAAACGTTTTCCCTTGAGAGCTTCGTATTTTTCCATTTTAGATATTTTCATCACCACTTGAATCGTTAGCTCAGCTTTTCTAAATTTAAAGATACCTGATAATGCTAAACGGTTGTTCAATAGTTTTTATATAAGTGCATATAGCTTCAGAAAGTAGGTAATACGACTCTAGTACGTTTTTATTCGTTACACAACGAAAGATAAAGAGAAACTGAATTACTCCTCAAACCGGAAATTAACCTGGCTTTCACCATGAATCTGACAGAGTCCAGCTAGAATTCAATTGGAAGTGAGTTTAAATACTAATTAGCCAAAGATGGGTTGGCTCCAGTTTTTGCTCGTTCTATGTAACATTTGGCGCGTTTTGGTTCTGGTTCATTTATCAGTTTGAGGGAGGGAAAGGTAAAGGAAATGAATCAACCTGACTTTGAAAAATGTATGCAAGAAATGACTGAATCCAGTGATTTTGATTTCCCTATTTTATGCAAACTTGTTAATTAATTGCATTTTTGTGAGCCGAACTACATCAGAAACAGTAAAACTAGTTTAATAAATTTTTAGGTTTTTTAGATAGCAGCACGATAAGCATAAAAAGTGTACAACCAACACCGATACACAGTTTTATCGTTACCTGTATCATTATGAATATTCAAGTTTTATTATACATTTTACACATTTCAGTTGTGATGTACATCAATTTTCTACTTTATCCTATCTAACTTTTATAATTTTGTAAAACAAGTTTAGTAGCAGTGTGGTTTCCAAACCTCAAATGCAAAGATGAATGACGCGACAACTAGCATGAAACCTGCTACAACAAAGGTTCCTAATTAACGCCGTTACTTTGTTGATTAACATCATGCTCATCAAGTTTCCTGCTATTTGAAAAGAAACACATAGCTAAACAAACTTCCATTGCTCATTCCCAATTTTTGATAGCTGCCAAAACGTTTGCAAAAGTTTGAGATGCTCTAGCATAATGTACCGTTGTTATAGCCAAATTATGTAGCCCCGATTGCACAAATGACCTAGAATCTAGAAAATTGAAAGTTGCAAAACTGGCATATTCTACAGCCCAAAATTCAAAATTGGTAAAGAATGGTCTTGTCTTGGATTATAGATTTATTAATTTCTGTCCAAAAAGCACAACATTCCACTTTCGCTTCACAGTGCTGCTCACACATTACAGCAAACTTGAGTATCGTTTGCTGGTCTTTTCTGGACCGTATTGAGTGGCACCAGAGAACTCATACAGCGTTTTTGCGTGCGTCAAGGTGGAAAGTACAGAATGTTTGTCTCTTTTCCATCAGTAGCGTTTTGAATTGTTTCTGCGTACTCATCGAATCTCATTAATTTTGAATTTTTGAAGATATTTAAGTACAAATTTACTAACCGTCGAGGTATTTTTGATTCATCCTCTAAATACACCCAATACAAATCACTAACAAATCGGTCCGGAAGGAGTAGATCGAAATCCGACCTTTTCAATAACTCTTCCATGTTTCGTGGATAGTCCTGCGGTTCACTTGCTGACGTCATAAAAGAGTAGAGGGACGAGTTATAAAATTGTCTTAAAAGAATTCCACTAAAGATCCAAGTAATTATTAGAGATTTCGTCCCAAACCTGATATCACGAAATTGTTTAAAATCTTGTTCTACAAGAACTGATAATTGCCAAAATAAAACGTTTACAAGTTTCATACTTTCCGTTGTAATCAACCAAATTAAAATGACAAAAGAACATAGTAGAATACACAACCAGGCGTCTACGTTAAATGGGGTTAGAAATGCGTTTACATTTGCATCAAGGAAGTGCATTTTTGGAATAATAACCTGGAATGAAAATTCTGTTTCATATAAAACAAACGGAAACATTCGATAAACGGGATATAGCGAACTTAAACTTCTTAAGCGGAGCCAGATATTAAAAATGTAAAAATGAGTACATGACTTAAAACTGGAGCAGTTAACGAATTTAACATAAGATTCGTATATTTCACAGGTTTTCCCTAGTTGTTCATTTTGTGATACTTTGTATAATGCCAATGAAGTACAGTGGTTTGATCCTGGGCTCTGCTTTTCAAAATAAATGGATGAATGGAGCTTTTCCCAAAGTATGGAAAGATCTTTAAAAGACGTAATCTCAGTTACTTGGAGCTTTTCAAACGTTATTGTGATCCAGTCAGATCCTCTGTGCGTATCAAAAAACTGGGTGGTGTTTTTACACGAAAAACATCCCATTGATACTAAATTTTGCGATGTATCAACAAAAAATAGAAGTGCCGAGCTAATTCCTGATACAACTTTGTTATTCTTCCTTTCTGAAGATGTGTTAATTGGTATAATTATTACTGTTGGATTCGGAATACGTTTGTATTTTCTCATTTCTCCCTAATCTATTTGCAAGGTATGAAGTTGTACTTCCGAGCTGGGTGGAAACACTGTGTCGAAAACAAGCAAAAACTCAGTGTTGCAAAATCTTAGATCCGTAACTATTCGGAAAGTTGTCGTCAAAGCGAATTCATAAAGCTGCTCTCCTGTCCAGTTTTTGGTCATGTTGCGCCAGTGGAATTTCCATTTTTCCCGACAATCGTTGAGAACCGAAATTTAAAAGAATGCATTGGAGAATTATACACTTTGCGGAAGAGCTACGAGCCAAAGTTGTCTGCTCTTCCCACATAAATAGTATAAGAGAATGTTTAAATTTGTGTAGCAAAATATGTTGTAGTTTGGACCACATTGTAGTTCTTTTGTTTAAAAGTTTTAAGAAAAGTTTGTGTGACTTGTGTACTTGCTATCTAAACGAAATACGAGTTACATCAAAACCCAGTTAAGTGATATCTCTAGAGTAAATTACTTAACTGGTTTTTTTAATCTGGTTAAGTTTTAATCCAGTATCATGGATGAATTGTAAATCAATAAAATTGAGATGCCTTGTGATGAACTACGGTATGAGAGTACCTCTTATGTTAATAGTATTAATGTAAGAAATCAATTTAAAATATCAATATAATACATACTTCAAGTTTCCTAAAGTATTGAAACAATAAGGATAGAAAGCACTCATGATATCAAATTTTGTAGAATTTAATATATGGAAAAATATAGTGTTGCGGTTCAATAATGAATTCTTCGAAGGATGCCTCAAAATAGATGGAATAAAAAGTATGTAGTGCTTTTATGAATGTTCAAGCCCAGTTTTATAAATTTTAATATAAAGAATTTCATTTAAAACATATATTTCAAGTTGTCATGCTTGCTCTTTGGAAGAACACTTTATAATTGCACCTTCTACAAATAAGTATCATTGTCGTACACGATGTTGATGAAGTTTGGGCGACGTGTAATTACATTTAATCAAACATTATATTCTACATATTAAGCTTGTGGCAGTAATTGATTTCCAGATTCAAATCAAGTCAATGCAGAAAGTAAAACAATTGTTATTAATTAACATTATTCAAGTAAAATACCCGTTATTTGTGGAATACAACCTATTTGGATTATCTATTCATCGTAAGTAATACCCTAGCAGTTCCTCTCACAACGCCCCGAAGAAAAATAAACAGGCTGACCCTTCTTATCACAAACTGTCTTCCATAACTTAAAACAGTAGGTTTACACGATCGTTTAAATTTCTTCATTATTTTGCCGTTCTCAGCATTACCAAAGTTGTCCAGCTTCCACGAGCTTAGTACCTTATTTCCTCTCGAGTTAATAAAGCGCCCCAGCTCCAAAACACCCGACCAAAACGTCATAAACATTACCGTCCAAAGCAGAAGTTGAATTTTAGAAAATAACTGAAGTGAGTCCCAATACTTTATGAGAACGAAAAAATAGAAAATTCCAATAACCATAACAACCCATGGCAAAATAACTAGAAATACACCCAGCACTTCAAAAATGCTTGCATGCAGCACTGCTACACACCTGTATACATGCTGAATATTTTTAAATGTTCGTAATTCGTCAGACAGCTTATAATTTTTGCGTCCAACTCGTAACTCTTCAATGAAAATGGGTGTTACATAAAACCCGTACAGTATCATGGCACTAAACACAGCCAAAAGAACCAGATGCGCACACACAAGGATGTATATATGGTAGAGAATAATCAGCAATGGAACGGGGAAACGATAATAATTAAGAGGAACAAAATCACCAAGAAACACAAGACCTCTTGGATTATAAAGCAGAAGTGCTGTCATGATTAGAAATCCACCAAAAAGGAAAAAAGAAATGCTTTCCAAAACTGTGCATACAAAATGATTTCTCCTGTTTTGATTAGGATCTTCACGGCCGTAAGTTCCTACAATAGATATAAAATATTATTTACTTTTACTAAATTAAAATTTCAATCAAGAGCTTTATTTCACTTACTTTCGATGTAGCTCATGAAGTTAGCAAACCCATTGATCATAATGCAGATATCATGAGCAAACAGTTTTAAAGCTGTGAATAGAATCAGCACAAGTATTCCAGTAAGCCAGTACGGAACTATTTCGTTAAGTCGATGAGTATCCCTTAAAATTGAGTACTTGATGATTAAACCAACCTGGCCTAGTATCCAGGAAATCCATAAAATATAGTTAAACTGCACTCTTCTCTCCAGTTTGGGATCATATCTAAAAGTTCCAGTAATTTTAGCGTAGCGTCCAGCAATTAGACCAATGCGGCTAACCAGAAAATTTAGAGACCGAAGATATCTGTACATACGTTTGTTGAACATTTTGTATTTGAATTGACTACTATTGCAGCCCTTTGTAATACAAGAGCGAATCGTAAGCAGCTTAAAATTGGGATGCAAAGTAAAGTCTTTCATTTTGTTATACAGAAAACGGAAATGCCTCTAATAAAGTATAGCTTTGTGAGTATGACTGGGTGAATTTTGTGTTAGACAACTTTAAATATTTTGACCCTGATGGGAGGATTGCGTGATGCACAATTATATATCAATCTTCCGTTTTATAATCGCTCTAGACAGACTATGTATGCACTTGAACTAACCCAACTGTATTTAAATTTTTCTTGAGTACAAGAAGCTTTAAACACTTTTCAAAACTTAAAATACTAAATTTTTTAGATTACGATTTTTTCATAACCGTTTAAACTGTCATTGCCAAGCTGTGAAAATATTCCTGTTTAACAATTCGTGGCACCTGCAGTCTGCACCTGACAAAATAAATGGAGTATGTTACAGTGTGAATAGAATATGAAGAACAAACATACACGACTCCTACTTTTCTAGGTAAATCGAGAAGGTTGCAAGAAAAATGGCGTGCTCTTGGTATGTCAACGCTGAAGGAGGAAAACAGAGTGGATGCACACAGGGAGTAAACAAAAAACAATTTCTGTCAGATAAAAATCTTAAACGACTGTAAATATTTCATTTAACATGCTGAGTTTTCCTCTAACGTTCAACCTTTCTATTACGTAAGATAAAAACTTGAATGCAATAAGGCTATAATTAGAAGTATTATCAATACTCGTATACTTGAGATGTGGGCGTGAGTGAAATGGCTCTTACAGTGTGTAATTACGAGTCATAATTAATTTACTGGATCCGATTCTATACGTTTTTGTTTACCTTAATTCTTCTCAACTAGAATAGCTCAATCCTGAAGGATTGTGATAGTGATGCTGTCGTTGGTAAAAACTACTTAGGTCAGTTATCGTTTTAGAATGCAAAGGCAGTCAAAATATTTATAAGCTACCAAATTCCCTTAAGATCTGTTTCAAGATTTTTATTAAGTAATAATTAGTATCCAAACACCTTCCTATACGTTGCTATAGCCCGGAACGTATTTTTGCTCACACTATCAATGAACCCGAGAACTTTATCGGGCGTGATGACATACCGTTTCCCATCACCACAGCTTATCGGTAAACACGTTTTCATAACACGCTGCATATATATCCGATCCTCTTTTCTTGACCAGTCAGCTATCTGCCAGGACTTAACTGTTTTTCTTGGATTCCTCATAAAGGATTCCCGCTAGTCTGAGCAAAATTGCATAAAAACTCAGAAACGTGATGCTGGCAGCAGTTAACAGAAACTTTGTATTGACCTCTAATATTTCCCCATTGAAAGAGTATGGACACGTTGCATACTAGGATAACCTGTGTAACTAAAATCTGAATGGGGACAAAAATAATGCCAGCTTCGACGTTGAGCATTTTGAAGTAAATCTGAAGAGCGCGGTAGTTCCAAATCAAGTGAGTAGGGTTCCTCAGAAATTCCACTGTTTTGTATTGAGAGTTGCCAAGTCTTAACTCATTTCGAAGTATTGGGATTAGAGAAAAGAATATAAAAATGGCGTAACAATAAAGGATAAATGCACCAACTGCAAAGAAAGCAGCAAAATAGGAGGGCCAAATGCACATAAGCAGGTAAATTGAAGGTGAAATAAGTTGGCGGGGGACACCATACGCAGGAAATGGAGCCGCGGTGGGATGTAAGAAAATGTAGAGAATAAAAAGGGAAATCGTAAGGAAGCCGAGAACAAAAGCGGCAATAAAGAAAATTCCAATATAGCCATTTTCAATCGTTCCCTTTTCCGATTATATGTGGTGATATACTTGCCTGGGGAAACGAAAAGATAACAATTTAAAATGAACTTTTATCTCAATATGAAATAAGTTTTTTATGTTACTTGGAAATCCTTCGAGGTATTTATACAGCGCGTTTATAAGCTGGCAGAGTGCAAGCGGCTTGAGTGCAATAATTCCAAGAATTATTGTCAACATGCAGGCGAAAATGGTGGTAAGGACGAGATATATTATGGTCTTGTTGATCCTCAAACTTTGAACCCCCTTACTACGCAACCAAACTCAACTGCATGGGTTGGAAGGACTAAAGTGCCGTACGTAAGGATCCATAACCAAGAATGGACAGTTCGAGCCCAGCCCCATGTAGTTATTCCTATTTTTCCGCATACATTGTCAACATAGAAAGGAGAAAATCCAAACGTGCTGGCTGCTTTGATAGTATATTTTGTGAGAATAATCAGTACATCACTTAGCATGAAATGGGGGTCGGTAACGGGATCCATGTTTCAGTACCGAAAAACGAGTTCTATATTTAAATTTCTCCACGGAATTCTCGTAGGTAAATTTTTTGAAGATATTTGCAAAACAGTTCAACACAAAGATATAGTTTAGGCAATTAAAATATTTATGTGGTGGGAAAGCAATTTGATGGGAAAATTACTACACTTTATTTGCAGCTATGTTGGGATGTTCTCTGTAATTTTCATGACAATCCTAGATGATTTCTGTGGACATTTCTGCATTGAATTTCTAAAATGCAACTGAAAAGTAGCTTGTAGTATGAGTTACTGTACATTTGGAATAGAAATGAAAAACAAAATCATCCAAAAGCCAAAGAAGGTTGATTGAATTCGATTTTTGTGGGTAGTTACGAATCCCACGCAATTAAAACAAATACCTTGACTGAGTTTAAGGACACACTGCTTTTTTATGCCAATTATTTTTTAGAATGACAGGATTTTCGACATTGAAAAAAATATGTTTTATTTGCAATCATTGAATCCATGCTTCAGCGCTTAGTATTCAAAAGTTCATGAATTTTCATGTCAACTTTTAATGCCATAGGTTGCGACAAAATTGTATTTCTATAAGTAGTAAATAAAAGAAAAACCATGAAAAGGAAACTTTTTAATTTCACATTAACCATCACTAAACCTTGTTTTTAAATCAATATTAACTTTGAAAAGTATATGTAGCATAGTTTCACGTGAGCTAATAATATTAATTTAACAGAGGCTTCTAAGGTCTGCGGTATGCTGATAGTATTTATGTATGGGATATGAAAGAGGTCGAGGTTTGCACGCGTGTGTGTTCTTTGCCTAAGTCTTTATATAGGACAAATAAATGAGGTATGACAGGTAAGCGCAGCTTTTCGTTAGTCCCAAACATCATATATTTTTTTCGAAATTTTTTTATGTCATATCGTAAAAAGATCTCGTAAGTCTAAGAATACATGTTTTTTTATTTTCGGGGTAAATTGAGATACCTGAGCTAGGCAACGGATCGCAATTTGCGCCTTCATTTATTAACCGATTGACCTGAAATTCTATGGATCTTCTATGTTCAGGGTGTAGATTATGATACCATACTCAGATTTACTAAAAATTAATGTCAATTTCCAAACTTAAGTAACTCCCGCCCAAATGCGAATTTTCAAACATTACTGAAACACGGTCAGGGAATTTGGTTGAAGTTATGGCATGCAAAATTTCCGCTCAATCGGTTAATAAATGAAGGCGCAAATCGCGATCCGTTGCTCAAACTTCAGGTTGTCCAGCTCAGGTATCTCAATGTACCCCGAGAAAAGAAAAGAATGTGTATTCTTAGAATTACGAGATCTTTTAAGATGACATATAAAAAATTCGAAAAAAATATATGATGTTTGGGACCTAACGAAAGCTGCTGCTTCCACTCTATAGGCTAGCTAGGTTGGTTCAGTCTAAATAAATTTAAGCTGATTCTACAAGAGACATAAAACCAGCACGTAGGCATATGATGATTTCGATAAAGTGGTAAATTAATAAATTGAACATTCAATATTCTACACTGATCTTCAGTGGTGGAAGTTCCATTTCAATGCTGAAAGTTTAAGGAAAATAAATCTTTTTACACCGGAACCTGTTAAAAGTTAAAATAACCTATCAATGTAAACAAGAAATTTTGAACTGCAGAAGCAAAATGTGGAATGACGAATGTTGAATAAAAAACCAGCAACGAATTCTTCTAGATTTGTAACAATCTAGTGCCACAAACGTTACAAGCAGTTTTTGTCAACTTAAATTAAATATTGCATTACAGCGATAATTGGTATTCGTAAATAAATAGAATTAGAGCTTTCCAGATGCTAGCTTGAAGTTTAGAAAAAGCTATTTGTTTGTTGTAAGTAGCGCTCTAGCAGTTCCTCTCACTACACGAAAGAAAACAAACAGACTTACTCTCGTCCAATTACAAACTGTCTTCCATAACTTAAAACAATGGGCTTACACGATTTCAAAAATTTTAACCTAATTTTTTTATCTCGGCTATTTCTATTTTCTCCTGTCTTCCATGAACCCAGCACTCTTTGACCCCTCGTAAATAACATGCGACCAAGTTCCAAAAAGGAGGTCCAAAATGTCATAAACATTACTGTCCAAATAAGAAGCTGAATTTTCCAAAAGATTTGAAGTGAGTCCCAATACAGTTTGCGGCTAGGTAGGCAGATTTAGCTACCTGGAATTCGGCTACCTACCAGTAGCTAAATTTAGCTACCTTGTAATCCCCCAACATAAGCAGGATAGGCGAAGTTTCAAAAATGGTTGAAAATGGTTGATATTAAGTTTCAAAGTTAATTGGACACGCTCTTTCGACTGGGAGTGAAAGTTTGGCTCTATTCCATCAATGCATCAAAATGGCAAGGTAGCAGAATTTAGCTACCGTTTCCTATCCTATCCATGTTAAAGGTAGCAAAATATAGCTACCTGGTAGCTGAATTTAGCTACCTTTTTGGCTAAATTTAGCTTCAGGTAGCTAAATCTGCTACCTACCGCAACTGCAATACTTTATGAGAACGAAAAAGTAGAAAACTCCAATCAACATAAATAACCCATGGCAAATAAGTAGAAATAGTCCTAGTACCTCAAAAATGCAGGAATGCAGCACTTGGCCACATCTGTACACTTGCCGAAAGTTTTCAAATGTTCGTAGTTCTTCATTCAAGCAATAGTTCTTACGCCCAATTCGTAGCTCGTGAATGAAAATCGGTGTAATATAGGATCCGTAAAGTAGGATTCCACAGAACACAGACAACATTAACAAATGTGCACAAACAATGAGATATAAAGGATATAAATAATTAGAACTGAACTATTAAGTTGTAGTAATCAAGAGGGACGAAATCTCCATAAATACCAAACCTCTAGGTTGTATATCAAAAGCACTGTTATAACAAAAAATCCATTAAGCAGGAAGCTGCTAAGACCCTCCAAAATTGACATATTTTTCTTGCAGTCTTTAGAGTGTCCGGCCATTCCGTAAGTTTCTGGAATAAAGTATACATTTATGATTTTCATTTTAATTTAGTATAGAATTATTACAAAACTTACTTTTGATGTATTTCATGAAGCTGGAAAAACCGTTGATCATTATCCATTCCATATGTCATGCGAAAACCAATTAAGAGCTGTGAACAGGATCAACATGAGAATTCCAGTAAGCCAGTATGGAATTATTTCATTGATACGATCGGTATCTTTTTGAATTGAATACTTAATGAGTAAGCCAAATTCTCCAAACATCCAGGAAGCCCATAAAATATAATTTGCTTTCACTCTGTTTTCTAGATTGGGATCGTGCTTAAAGGTTTTTGTTCTTTTGTCGTAGCACCCAGCAATTAATCCGATGTGGGATATCAGGTAACTGAGACGCCAAAGGTGTCTACATAGACGTTCGTTAAACATTCTCGAAAATAGGTGGCTGGTGGTTAAGCGTACTTTTAACTAGATCTGGAATGAACAATGAATGTTGGTAAACTAAATTTTTAAAATGCAAATTTAAAAAACTTAGAGGACGGACTGTTTTGAGAGAAATCTGTCACTTTGAATTCGTGACAGAGTGCATGTCTTCTAACAAGCTTGACATTCATATCAAATTTTGATCCATGTATCAACATTTCACGAATGTATCAGCCATCAGTTTAAATAACACTAAAGGCCAATTGGCAGGCACGAACACAAACTGACGTTGGAGTTTGTACCCCTTTAAGATAATTTTTATTTATCACTACATTAGAAGTTAAACTTAACGACCTCGAAAATTGTAACTAGCAGTTGTCTTTAAAATACCATAACTTAAAAATTGAAATAGACACAGGTGAACGGAACCTTATCAGATGTTCAAAATAATTTTTTTAATTTCCAAACTTTTTAATTAACTTAAACAGGAATTCAATGCATAAGTTGCAGTGTATACTTTCTTATACGACAAATGAAAACCCAAAAATGCATGGACAAGTACATAAGTAAGGTTTTCGAAAAAGTTAAGTTTAGCGAGAGTGTACACGCACAAATGGAAATGAAAATTCAATCAATTGAGGGAAACAATATGTACTTACGAAAGTCACCTACAATATTTTCTGTTGTTCCTTTATTACCTTCAGGTACATATTATGAAGGCTCTGCCGTTGTCTGCCGTCGATGTCTGTAGACATGATAACGTTTGAACCATTTGTATTTTTGAAATTTTGATTTCGCTGGTAGATTACCCAAATCAATTATGAGAATAAGTTTGTGGATAAGCCAATTCACGGGGGTCAGACCAATCGTTATGTTCAAAAATTAAAATAAATAGGCCATAAGTTAAGTATTTTAAATGCTGTCACGTA
This sequence comes from Orchesella cincta, assembly GCA_001718145.1. Classification (NCBI taxonomy): domain Eukaryota; kingdom Metazoa; phylum Arthropoda; class Collembola; order Entomobryomorpha; family Orchesellidae; genus Orchesella; species Orchesella cincta. The sequence goes on from LJIJ01001165.1 coordinate 15,640, forward strand.
TCAATTGGAAACAAAGGAAAAATTGGAGATAAAAATGCATGTCAGAATACTCAAACGGAACTAGACTCTAGGTCAAGCACTTTTCAATGACACCTTTAGTCTCCGATATATCAATAAAAAGAAGGTTAATTGCTTTCATTTATGACAAAAAGTTAACGTGGTGTATACGTATTACATAACGGTACACCTTTACATCCCGTTTTGTCAGGTTTATTTAATACATTCATGGTAAAGTTATAAATATATGCTTTTGCAAACAGAGTGACTTCTAGGGTAGGTTCAAATTACAAGTTATGTATGTAATTAAATGAACAAACAAGACTATCTACTAAATGTAATCATATGGTGTTTGTCGTCTTACAGTTGTCAATTTAAAATGAAAAGCTAGACCAAACTTGGAAGCCACGTTGTAATGCTTATGAAAGCGTTGCATCTGTTTTTCAATAAAATATCAGTGGTACAATAGAACTTTATGCTAAACACTGGGTTGATCCAGGTGACTATGGAGGAAAAATTATATCCATTTATTTTGTCATAACAGTAATTATTGTCAATTACAAGAAACATTAGAAAAATAGTATATAGTAATAACAAATACACGAGGCAGACTTAAATAAACTTTAGTTTACGCTATTTTGAAACGTGTTTACAATATTGTCTAAATGCGTATTAATTTTATTTTGGGTTTCATTTCCAATTCACTTCTATTTTAGCCATAAAAACTCGTTTTCTCACTAGTCGTTTGCACTATATAAAAACAAAATAGAAGTCTCCAAAATATGGTATGCATTTATTTTTTTATTAAACTATACTTATCGTTAGATCAACTCGTCTATATCGTAAAACGCTACGACTACTTCATGGCCAGTATTAAAGTTGCACTGGAATTGAGCATTATCATGAAAATATCGCAAGGCGTCGTTCTCGTCATTCGCCCAAAAGGTCCGATGCGATACGCTATGTCGTAACACGATTCAAGTTGTTTCAGTTCCACAGTGTTTAATTTTATGCACTTCCAGTACATTCGAAACTTTCTAGCCTCATCACTTGGAATCGCAGCTGTGTCCATTGCAACAAATATTACGTAAATACAAATGGAACTAAAAACAACCGAGCACCCATAAAACACTGGTGATATAATATTATACATACTCACAATAAGACAGACACAAAATGTTGCAACATTTATTACAATCGCAAACGACAAAGGAATATAGTAGCGAAGACCTAAATTTCCAAGCTCAACAACATAAGCTATCTGCCTATAAAAATGAAGTGAGGGACCTAGACGTCTTTTTACAAACTTCCATAATCTTATTTTCAAAATGATAAGACAACCGCGTCCAAGTGCGAGAAAGAATATCCCCAAAGGCAACAAAGGAGGCCAAGCTTGTAACTAAGACAAGTTTCACCGATTACTGTAAAAATATTTGAGAAATTTCTGTCAGAGGATAATGATAGGGGAAGCACAGCTATCAAACCATCACACGCTTATAGGCGAAATCGTAGCTGCCATTCAGCCCTAACTAGACTAATGATATTTTTAAGATGATTGATTTGCCAAAACCAAAGTGGGAGCAGTTTTTATTGATTAGAAGGCATTTGACAGTGCTCCATGAATTTTAGTTAAAAACTTATGCAAGAATTCGAACTTGAACCCTGGCTATCAACTGTCAATGATAACATGTCTAGCAGGGTATTTAGTTTAACTTAACGAGAATCGTACCCACTTACAAGAGGGATTTGTCAAAGGGTCAGCTAAGGGTCCGTTAGCCTTTAGCTATTTATCAAAATGACATTAGTAGGATAATAACATGTGCCTACCTTCTTTACGCAGATGACATAGTCATATATTTCAGGTACAAACTTAAAGAGATAGAGCTGTGCGAGCTTTTAACTAGTGATTGAAAATTACAGATGAATTTATTAACATGTAAACCACTACATTTGGATTTTTTGCTAGCTCTAAAATTAACTTAATGTAATAGATACAGTGAAATAAACACATAATTTTGGATTAGAGAAATTGGAACTATTATGTGTGGCTTTTTGTACAATTTTACCAAACTGATCAAACGTTCAACACTGGACAGGTGCTGGAAACTCCATTCCACATAACACATAATAATACACCGACCTAGTTCAACAACATAAAATATTTTAATAGACAATAAACGAATATGGAAACAATTTGGAAACCTAAAACAATCCATGTCGGCAATTTATGAACATGAACACGTCGCAATGTAAAGAATTAAGTGACATCATATATTACACTTTATATTACTACGTTATTTATATATATCCACTAGTCCATTTCGAAAATTACAGTTACGTGACTAATTTAGTGCAGGGAAACATGACAGATTACAGTTCATCTGTTATTCATAAGCAACGCTCTAGCGGTACCTCTCGTAACACCCCTAAGGAATATAAATACACTCATTCTTCTTATCACGAATTGCCTTCCATAGCTCAGAACAATGGGCTTACATGACTGTAGAAATTTCTTCATTATTTTGTTATTTGTGGTGCTGCTTTTACCCTCTTTCCATGAACTTAGCACCTTGTGACCTCGAGAAAATATGAACCTCCCTAGCTCCAAAAAGCATATCCAAAAAGTCATAAACATCACTGTATAAAGAATTAACTGTAATTTACACATGATTTGAAGGCTACAATAGTACTCAATGAGTACAAAATTGTAGAAAACTCCAGTCAACATAAATAGCCCGTTGCAAATAGCTAGACTTTGCCCAAAGACCCCAAAAACGTTGGCATGCAGCACTGTAACACACCTGTACACATGCCGAAAATTTTTAAATGTTCGTAATTCATCACACAGCTTATAGTTTTTGCGTCCAGCTCTCAACTCTTGAATTAAAATGGGAGTTACGTACAAACCATACATGAGAGTACAACTGAAAAGGGATAAAAATGCGGTGTGAGAATATATAAGAAGGTATCCATGAAAAATAATAATTAGAAGAGGAACAGGAAAGTGATAATATTTCAAAGGAACAAAATCACCCATAAAAACAAGTCCTCTTGGATTGTACACAAGAAGTGTTATGATAATGAGATAAATTGCAAGATAGAAATATGATAGGCTCTCCAAAAGTATGCACACATAGAGATCATTTTTCTTTTTTTTCTTTTCAGATTTTCCATAGGTTTCTGCAAAAAAGATTTTAAATGAAGTTTCATAAACACCACAATAATGCCACAATAAAAAACATGTGTTAAACTTACGATTCATGTACTCCATGAAATTCAGAAATCCATTGATCATAATAAAAATGTTGTGAGGAAACCAACGAAGAGCTGAAAGAACGAGTAGCACGAAAATTCCGGTTATGAAATACGGAAGCAACTCATGAATACGGTTTGTGTCCTTCAAAATCAAGGCCTTGGTGACTAGACAAACTTCGCCTATCATCCAAATAACTAAAGCAATATAATTTGCGTGTACATTCCGTTCCAGTGTTTTGTCGTATTCAAACAATCCCTTAGTCTTATTGTATCGACCAGAAAGCACCCCAAATTTGATAGAAAGCCAGTTAAGTCTTTCGAAATATCGGGAAAGTCGTTTGCTAAACATTGTTACTCCTTGAAGCCGTTTTTGAGCTTAAACTGAACTTACTGGTCTGTGTTCTTTTGTCAAAACAACGGTTTATTAAATACGAGAAAGTTCTCGTCAGTTAATGGAAAATTATTTCGTCTCGTTTGCTAGGTAGTCACGAGATAATTTGATTTTTTTTGGGAGTAGTTATATCAGCGTATTTGCATGTTATATATCTTAGCCATCTGGAACACATTAAATTTCCAACCCTTTTAATTGTTTGTTGTGTTAGAAATCTTGATGGCGATTAAATTTCGTTTGTTATACTGTTATAAAATCGATAATCAAGGCTTTGAAATCAGACATTAATGACAGTCCGAAAGGTTGATAACCAAAATTGATAGTGCCATTAAAAATGAGCTCTCAGTTCTGAAATTAGAGCAAAGTAATTGTTTTCACTAAATCCTTTTTGTTGTATTAAGCGCACATATCGAGGCAAAGGTAATTCGAAGCGAGCATAGTATAATAGTTCTACAAACTGACAACATTTTGGAAGTGCATTCTTTTGTGGTGTCCAGTGTCCTGTCCATTCAAGGCATGATAACTCTAGAACAGGTTTATATTTTTATATAATATTCGTTAATTAGCAAGGAAAAGTGGGATCCTATTCAACTAAACAAAGTTCAACATATTGTTAAGGGCAGGTCAAGTCAAAGACGAGATTATCGCAAAATAGATAAATTACTACTTTTGTGAAGATTTTGGAAAAAGATGCTAATGTGACTTTATTTAGATTGCGAATTGTACGACCACAATAATTGCCATGAACTATTTTATTTTTTTTTCATTCTGAGAATTTAAAAAAAACTCTAGTAGTTAGCTACAAGTTCCTGCATTCCTTTGTTAAGGTTTGTTAACGGTTTTATCATTAGATGGTGACCTATTTGAACAATTAAATAAATCTTGACAACAAAAGTAGGGTAACATTGTTTGGTGCACTGTCAACTTGCTTTCGACGGAGCAGAGCTTGATTGTATAATATAAACTAATCTGTAATGTCATTTTATAGATAATTCCACAGATTGATAGTTAATGTAAATTGTGAAAATATTAGTGTCTATGAATTCTGCTTAAAGCTTATATCATATGCAGTTCAAGATTCCATGAAGGATAAACGCGTCATAAAATTGTGAGGAAACTAACTTTCACTTTGATGTAAGGTTTTTATATATAAATAGATGGTCTAAAATCTAATAATTTAACAGGGCGTAAATGCATATAACATAAAGCGGTAATTTCTTTGGCTGCGACAATTTCCTCCATTCAGCGCGACAGAGACTAAAAACCACCACACAGACTTGTGGCTTTTTGACTTCCGCTTGCTAAAAATCAGGTTATGAACTATTAATAAATGTAGCAGTACATGTGGAAAGCCGCAAGTTTTTCTTACACTTGTACAAAAGTATGATTAAAAATACAAATCATGCAAATCATGGAGGCGTCGACTCTGGCAATCACAAAATTCGTTTTATTTTACTTGATACAATGGTTTGTACAAGTCATTGTATGGCATATCCGCCCAACCACTAATTATCAACGTTTCAAATTCCAAAATTATTTTAAACTCAGGTACCGGAGCCAAGAAATACACAATTAGCAATTTAAATCACCCAAGGCGGTGCTCAATGTTTTGTTTGGAAAAAATCAAAAAAGTTTGCCCCACCAACAGTTCAATTGCGAATAATAAGCTTCCCTGGTAAGTAATCAAAACTATTTGTATGCATTGTTTTTTTACATTTTAATATCATCAAGTAAGTATTGATTTTTAGCACAAAAAGTGCCTGAATCAGATACTATGCAGCTGTAATTGAGAGATTTTCCAGACTGGTTCAATGAGTCAAGTACATCACGAAAACACCAGCTAACAATTCAACAAAGTGGGAACAATCTCCAGAGGTATTTGAAGCAACTAGAGCAGCATATCAATACACTCCGTAAGCAGCACGTGAGTGCTTTGCAGAATCAAAAATGTCCAGAAAATCATGTCCGAGTAGCTTCCGGTGAATGTAAAAGAAAGTGAATGTGTAAATCATAGCGATGATCTTGAACAACAAAAGTTAACTCAAAATTTAAAAGAATTGTGTTGATTTTTCATATTTAATTATCATTTATTTTCAGTAAACATAATTTGAGATAACAAACACCGAAAGTAAGTAGCAAAAGAAGTCTTTGTTTGTTGTTCTAGAATTAGAGCTCTCGAACACTTTTTACAACAACTATGGCGCGTAGATGATTTTATACTAACCTAACTATGGGTAATTCAATATTTATAGCAATTATATTAGTACATGAGCCATTCAGCACGTGTCATAAATCTTTTCAACAGATGGGCAGTGCTGCAATTTACCGTTATATAAATCTATAAAATGGTTATTGATCCAGTCTAGAACTTTATTCTTTTCAAACGAAATTTATTTTTTTAGTTACTACAAAATACTAGTTTTTTGCATTCAACACAACGCTCTAAATGTTCCTCTCACAACACCCGAAAAACATAAAGAAACTCACTCTCCCAATCACAAACTGTTCCGTACTTAACACAATTGGCTTGCAACTTCTCAAAAACTTCTTCATCAACTTGCATTTCCGGCTTTCCCACTTGCATCTCTTTCCAAGAATTCAGCGTCTTTGCCCTTTGCAAAAAGGAAGCGACCAAGTTCCAAACACAGGCCCAGAATACCATGAACGTTACCGTCCAACTAAGAAGTTGCGCCTTAGAAACCGGGTTCAGTTGCCCCCAATATTTTATAAGGACGAAATTACAAACCAGCGTTGTCAGCATACAACTTCCATGACACATCACTAGAAAAAAACCTAGTACACTGAATACGTTAGATTGTAATATTTGTAAGCCTCTATAAAGGATTTTTATATTGTTGGGTTGTCTTAAGCAGTCAACTAGTTGGTAGTTCTTTCTTCCGATTCTCAGCTCCTTAATGAGAATTGGTGTAAAGTAAAAACCGTATATAATTATCGCACTGAAAATCACTAACAGCATAACATGGATGACGAACATCAGATAAGCTTGAAAAATGATAAGGATGAGTGGAATCGGAAATCTATAATATTCCAATGGGACTAAATCTCCGAGAAAAATAATTTCCCTTGGCTCATAAATCAGAATGGCAACCATTATTATATAACAAGAAATGTTAAACCACACCAGACCCTCGAGAAATACTGCAAGATAATGATTTTCCTTGTTTTTTTCAGGTGAAATTGGCCTTCCATATTGCCCTGAAACAAGCAATTATATTCAATTATGTCTATTTTGTAAAACGTCACTTGAACATGTATTCGTTTTTGCTAAATTGTTTAACTTACTGCGTATAAATCCAATAAATTGGGAGAAGCCATTAACCATAATGCAGACTTCACCAGCGTAAAACTGAGAATAGAATCAGGCAAAGATCCCAGTTAACCAATACGGAAGTGAGACGTACATTCGATTTACATCTCTTAAAAGGTAATATTTTATGATAATGAAGAGTCCAGCAATATCCCAAAAAATGAACAAGTTGTAGTTTGTTGTCACCTTCCACTGTAATGTTGGATCCCGTTGAAAACACTTGGTTTTGCTGTTGTACCTGGCAGCAATAATTCCAATGTTTATAACGAACCAGTTGAGAAATCTCAGATATCTGCGTAGACGTTCACCAAACATATTGTTTGAAAAATAGAACTTACGTAAAGTAACTGGTGAGTAAATGACGTAAAATAAAATAGTGCTGGAGAATTATAGCTCCGCACCAGACGAAGTGAAAGCCTCTCGATTTTTTCCTAGCCTCTGCTTTCAATATTGATGGTGATAAGGATAATTACATAAAATGGAGTTAAGTGAGGCAATAAATTGTTTATCCAGTAGCCCGAGTATATTGACTGATAAATCGTATACCTTAACATGTATTTAGCATAAACTTGCACGTTTTTCAAAACCCAGGCTTTCTAATGATTAATTATGTAGACATCTCAAGCTGGAATCCACATATTGGAGAAATACTCCTTAAATATTAGTTTTCAAGGATTTCTTAGACATGGCTATATACTGAAACTCGTAAAGTTGACAATATTCGTGTTGAAAATATTAAGGATAATTTGACATGAGACAATAAACAAAAATCAAACCGTCATAAAGAAATAAGTTGTCCATCTGGAAAGGAAAAATAAAAGCATAGCAAAACGGTAGTTGCCCCCAAATTATTGGATTCTTCATATTATTCTTGAGATGATAAATATGATTAGTAAAGATTTAAAAACAATTTCGTCAGTAATTCTAATTTATTGACAAGTATCACAATGCTGCATTTCATATTTTTATCATCACATAACATTTAATTAGACTAGGAGAAGAAGGAGAAGAAAACAGGTTCAATTTGTGTATTGCTGAGATAACCAACACAACATAAAGGAGAAGTCAGGTTTAGTATATATTCCGACGGTCTCAAGTGAATACACGTGTCATGTATTTTAGATTTGCTTATACAGTTATCTAAACATGAAAACGGTTACACATTACAGACGGCAATAGATGATAAGTCAACAATCATTAGTGTTAATAATCTGTTCCAATATCATAATGTAATATTCTGCAACCCATGTCATGTTGTATCAGTTCGCAAAACATGTTTTAAATAAAGAGCACCATTTCTAAGATATTTATGATTTTAAGATCGCACAAGGTTAAATTCCATGACGTAAACAATGACGTTTTCAGATCTCATCGGATACCTCTGCATAACTGTTTGCATATTAATGAAACATAATGGTAGCTCCTTAATTGTTTATTATTTTGTGGTAAGAAGGGCTCTGAATGTTCCTCTCACAACTCCTCTTAAGAAAATCATCATGCTCACCCTTCCAATAACATACTGCTTTCCATAACTCATCACAATAGGCTTACACGACTTTTGAAACTTTTTCATGACTTTGTCCCCTTGTTTATTTGATTTCCATGAGCTCAACACTTTATACCCTCTTGAAAAGAGAAATCTTCCGATTTCCAAACGCACGCCCAAAAAATCCACAAAAAATTGACCAGGCGAAGAGTTGCATCCTTGTGATGACTCGAAGTTCATGATAATATTTGATAAGCACGAAATTGCAAAAGAGGCAAACCATCATAAAACTGCGTTGCAAAACACAGAAATAATCCCACAACTCCGAAGACATTTGCGTGGAGTACTTGTAGACACCGATATGCAATACGCAAATTTTCTGGTTGTCTTAAACAGTCCTTCATTTTATAATCCTTGCGTCCCATCCTCAGCTCTCTGATTAGGATTGGGGCAAAATATACCCGTAAATCAGAATCGCACTGAAACCATTTAGGGCAACTACATGCACAACGAAAGTTATATAGGCGTGGTATATGATGACAAGAAGAGGCACGGGAAACAAGTAATATTCAAGAGGTATCAAATCCCCAATAAATGTAACACCCCTGGGATCATAAATTAATATCATGGTTATGAAAACGTCCGATGTCAGAAGAAACATTGCAATTAACTCAAGAAATAGAGCGAAATATAGATTGCTAGAGGATTTTTCCGGGTCGATAGTTTTTGCGTAAGTTTCTAAAACCGAATTAAATTTTACAGCGATTTAATTTTTAATTAAAAAATAATATAAAAGAACAAATTTCAAAAATTTAGTACTTACTGTGCATGTATTTTATGAAGTGAGTGAAACTATTCGCCATTATACAAACATCATGAAGGAGAACGCGACAAATAGAAAACAAAATTGTGGCAAGGGAGCCAGCAAACTCGTACGTCATTGCTAAATTACACCGGTTCATGTCCTTCAAAATATAGTATTTTACAGCTATCACTAGCCCCCCAGTCATCCACATTATGAAGAGAATGTAATTTATATGCACTCTCCACTCTAGAGATAAATCCCTTTCAAATTTTTGAGTGTCCTCGTTGTATCTCCCAGCAATCGCACCAGTATGTACGGTGAGCCAGTTCAGGAATCTGAGGTCTTCGAATACGTTTGGTAAACATTTCAAAGGATTTGCGTTGGTACGCTTTCACACCATATGAAATGGACATGTAACAACCAAGCGGTATATGCTGAAATGATTGAACTTTCCCCCTTTGGTTCACTGGTTTCCCAAATGACTGTGTGATCAAATCGATAATTTTCTCCCAAATAATTGATAATACATTTGGATTGGATCTTGTAAACATTGGACACAACTTTTGGGGAAACAATTTTGGATAGAATCATTAATTAACCAGCTTGTTATTGGAAGCTTCACCATGATTCTAATCGGGTATTTTAGGAAAAGTACGTTAATTGTTTTTGCTCAGAATCAACAACATTTGTTGTATAAGCCTCTAATATCATGTATAATCTTTTTTTCCGATTTTTACTTATCGAAGCAAAATGAGGCAAAACTTAATAATGAAGCTGTTTACCATAATTGCTAACTGATCGAATATTCAAAAAACCCTTGCGTGTGGGTGGCTGATGGCTGATAATGCATAATACTAATGTTAAAGATGAATAAAGAGCTCATACATAACCTACATGATGTAGAAAAATATTTTCCTCTGACCCAAAAAAACTTGTTATTTACAAACAAGATAAGATATTTATGAGCTACCATAATGTCACGCTATTAAAAGAATATCCCAATGTGTGTTTTATGAATCTATCTACGTCAGTTGTTTTAGTGACTCATGCATAAGGTAAATAGTTTACTGAAAACTTCACCGAAAACTTTAAAACAATTTTATGTTTGCCGAATAATTATATAAGTGTAAAAAGATCAATAAATTCGAAACGAAGAGAAAGTCAAACGTTCCATGATTTAAAATACCATTTATATAATTATAATGTATTAGAAATATTGGCACAAATTTCAGTATCGCTTACATACATTTCATAATACAACGAACAAATTAGGTATATTTCTTCAGGGTTTACTAAAATGCGTTTATTTTTTGGTTGTGAGTAATGCTCTGAACGTCCCTCTCACAACGCCCCTGAAAAATATCATTATGCTCACTTTTCCAATCACAAACTGTCTTCCATAACTCAATACTATTGGTTTACAGGATCTTAGAAACTTTTTCATAAGCTTGTATCTTTTAACATTTCCATATTTATCCCTTTTCCATGAGCTGAGTACCTTGGATCCCCTTGAAAAGAGAAAGCGACCGAGTTCCAACACACTTGCCCAAAACGTCATAAAAATGCTCGTCCATGCAATGAGTTGCATTCTGGAAATTAACTGTAGTTGACTCCAGTATTTAATCAGAACGAAATTGCAAAATATTGTTGTTAACATCAATAGTCCATGGCACATTACAATAAAAATTCCAAAAACACCAAACACGTTGGTTTGCAGGACCTGTAAGCACCTTTAAAACAAAAATTCGTTTTTAACGGAGCTCATGGTAGTTAGATCACAAGATTTACTTTGATAGATATTCAAGCTTTCAACAATTTACTATACATATATGTACCTATACACATGCCGAATTTCATCACTTTTACGAATGTCGTCACTTAGTTGGTAGTGCTTGCGTCCTACTCTCAGCTCTCGGATGAGAAGCGGTGTAAAATAAAATCCGTATATTAGGGTAGTTGAAAAAATAGTGAGATACATTATATGTATCACTAAAAGAAGATAAGCTTGAAGAATTATCAAAACTATTACAACAGGAGCACTATAATGTTGAAGAGGAACCAGATATCCAAGAAAAATTGTCCCTCTTGTATCATAAATTAGGATGGCTATTAAAACCACATAACACAGAATAATTAGGAGTGCTAAGCATTCAAGAAATAAAGCAAGGTGTCTATTTCCTTTGTTTTTATCTGGATCAATTGATTGGCCATAGGTGCCTGAAAACACACACAAAAGTATTCATTTAACGTTCAAAAAGTTGTGTTAAAGCACACTTAAAATTCAACTTACCATAAATGTAGCGAATGAAATGCGAGAATCCATTAGTCATCACGCAAATATCGTGAATAAACCAACGAAGGGCTGAGAAACAAATGACGCTAAGAATTCCCGCAAGGGAATAAGGAATGGTTACATTCATTCGGTTGACATCCTTCAAAATATATGCCTTGAGAATTATCCCGAAACCACCGATCACCCAGACAATAAACAAGTTGTAATTAGTGTGCACTTTCCATTCCAGAGCTGGGTTTCTCTGAAACTTCCGAGTTGTTGTGTTATAATCACCAGCAATTACGCCCAATTTGGCCGCAACCCAAGTGAGAAGTTTGAGAAACCTGCAGAATCGCTTGCTAAACATAGCTCTTGTTGAGGAGGACCGAATGATCAAACTGACAGTGATAAAGTTACGAAGGAGAAAGCTAGGAGAATTGTTTGATTATTGGGATTTGTTTATTTATTTAGCATTCTGGTCATCATGATAAACGCTTGTATTCTTCGAATCTACAATTTTTATCAGAAAATCGTAGCTGTTTCTTGCTACTCAGCAATTTTGTTGGATTATTGATTGGCTTAAATTTGCCTGGCAAAAAATAATTTAATTGGTTTGACTACTGTAGATTCGGGTTTAATAAAGCTTTTAAGTAACTTTTTGGGTCAAAACTAACTAAGTCTAGACTTCAGTATTTAAAACATAACCATTTATCGGAAAATATGAAATATAAATTTGTTGAATAAACTTTTGCCAAATGGAATGCCATCCAAAGCAATTAAGAAAGTTTGCAGGGGTTTGTTACATGAAATTTTTATGGGTAATTATAGAGGCTTCACTGGTCTTTTTCGTCTTTTTTTTACTGTGTAACTGGTATTGTTAGAAGTATTACGTAGTGACTGCTGGCAACTCTGATATGAAAGGTTTACCAGAAAAACAATCAGAAGTTCATATATGAATGATTTTCACTTCACCTCATGAAAAGGCAGCGACATAGAAAAGGTGGAACCATTATATATGTATTTTCAACAGCTTTCAAAATGACAAAACTCAACAATAGTGATTTCTGATATGTGAGAGAAGCAACTTAAAATATGCTATTGGTTCCTCCACATTTACAATTCAAATTATACGGCGTATCAATTTTTGAAGTTTCCAAGCTTCAAACGAGCAGTGTTTGTTTATATTATCTTTTATTGCAAATAATACGGACAAAGAAGCACACAATAGCTGTCATTGCTTTGAAATTAACAGGAACTGAACAAAAGCGCAGGCTTATAGCATCCAACTGAATTTTAATACTGAAATTCCACTTCTATAAAGCGTCACCAATACGAATATTTGTTGAGAGACAAATTTTTAAAAAAATATTTCGCTAAAGTTTCAGTACCCAATATGCATAAATCAGTTTTATTCTCCAACTCTCAGATGGCATACGCCTTCGTTCCTATCTTTGATTGATGGCACTGACAACTTTGAAATGCCGATAGACGGACAGGCAAAGCACTAGAGCCAGTACAGTCAGAATACATCAATAAGTAAAAACTCCTCCATGGACACATCAAGTGATTTTTTTTGTCTATATGACGATGGCAGATGACTGTACAGTACCATGCAAAGCTGGATTTTCAGGAATGATTAACCTACTTGACCCACTTTTCGCGTTTAAAATTGAAATGAAGGGAAATGAGCATTCAAAATGTTCCTTGATTAGGAAATCGCGGTAAGCTGTAGACTATAATACAAACTGAAGATCATAACTGGTTGTTAATAGTATAGTATCACAATACAAAGAGTAAGGTAGTTGTGATTTAATGGCAAGCTGTTGTTGACTGAACTGGGCTGTTTTTAAAATTAACATTGGTCCTAGAGATTAAGGATTTGCAAATTATGTTTAAATTTGTAAAACTTGGCAATCTTACACTTGGTCACTAAATCACATACTTAGACGTACAACCAAAATCAAGTAACAGATTTGTTGAAACACAAACAGTTAACCTACACACTCATTATTGCATACGTATTTGGATAGTGTGATAATATCAGGTTTGCTTATCAACTTTAATACGAAGGTACGGAACTAATAATTAACAAGTCGAAATAAAAGTGAAGTTACCATAAACAAACATTTGATGATTTAACTACATGCAACATAACGACAAGAGTTGGAAATATTAGCCAAAAAATGAAATCATCAGCATCAGTTGCTCAAACACAAAGCTGATAAAAAATGACCCCCCTTACCGAATTTCACTGCCATTAAGCGTTTCACTGCCTCGATTTCACTTTTCCCAATGGAATTCTAGTGTTGTCCTCTTTCATACTCCAGAAAGCTTATACTGAAGTTTAACGAATTTTGAATTTACTAATGCGTCTTTTAATATATTAACGACTTCGTTTGAACAGCTAGGTATACACTTTGCAGACAAAACCTTATAAACGAGGGTCCCAAGCTCCTATTCATTTTATGAAAAGGACCCACCTGCATATAAATCGGTTTACAGGAACGTGCAAATTTCCCTTGCCAACTTTTTTTGGAACAAGTTCTGAACTTTTTCAGTACCCTTTCTGAGAGTACAGCTGATCTGGTCCCCATATCAAAAATAAGTACACAAAGCACAACGACAATCACCACGAAGATTAGTAAGAATCCCATAAAATAAGGAGGATATCGATGACCAAACACCAAAACTGCATATAAAGCAAATACAGTCATTATTGCTCCATTAAACTGAATATTAGGCCAGATAAACCTTTGACAGCAGCCATTACACAAAATTTCAAGTATTTGAATCATTCTATAACGGAAAGCAAATCTTGTTGGTCTTTGTGATTTTATTGCAATTTTCAGAGACGACGTGCAGGCGACGATAAAGTCTAAGCTCAAAAGGGTCATGGACAATACAGCTCCTCCTGCAAATGTCAGGGGAAACTTGAAAAGCATATCAATTAGCCCAACAATTACACGGCAACCAGCAGAAATTTCAGTTTCACCAGAACAACTTTCTCCACAAATTTTCACCACAATACCATCGTGTAAACAGGGAAATGACACGGATGTAAGTGGAACTGTTACTGACAAATTAACACAAGTAACTGCGATAGATATGAGAACAGCATGAAATACTGGTTTCTTGTTTTTAATTCCTTGTGCAATATTTAACTTCCGCATGGCGTTGTAAAGTTGAGGCATGCTGTATTGATTTGTCTGGATTGACAAGATATCAAATAAAGAGCACACATGCATTTCTAAAAGGTAACCCTGAAATACGATAGATATTAGGTGAAGAGAATTTGAACTAGATACTGTATACCGAAACGCAAATATTGAATACAAAATTGATAAGAGGGCTGTTATAATCCATATTTTGTTTAACACACAAATACGCTTTTCGTTACTTGTTCGCAAAATCCGCTTGCCATCAAAATAAACACTGGATACGCCCATGAAGTATGCCAGTGATATTTGACTTTCTAACAAATCTAGACCAAGATTTGATGTCATTTTCAAAAGTAAATGGAGTGAAGAATTAGTTTAAGATTTGATGGCTGTCCGTATTTGAAATTTTGGAACCAATATAGTATTGTATACTATGACGCCAGCAAAGTTCCGTATATTCTACCAAATTCGTTTGCTTAACAAAATTAGATATGATGAGAGAAAAGTCAGGACGAACTGAGATATATTTATTTAATTTCGAAGGTTTTGATTACAGAAACGAACAGGGCATGAAAAATTGAATCCCCACCATTTTGCTGTCTAATACTAAAATCAATTATGGTTATTTTGCATGGTAGCCAAATGAGCAAAAAGGGTGTGAAAAATTAGCCCTTGTATATCGAATGCTGGCTTCAAATTTAAAGCAATTAAAAATATATCGTCAACCTTTAGTTACTTTTTTAGCTAAATTAAATGTTAGTTTAACTACATTTTGAGAGAACGAATGTGTCAATATGATGTAAAATGTTATAACCTAGAAAAGGCGTTGGCATAAAAGCACATACATTAATCTGATTTTCTTCAATATCTCATGCTTGATAGTTACATGATTTTAATATTGTTACAGTTTCAGTTCAACTCTGTACAAGCCCCATACCAAAACAGTTCTGAAACACATAATTTGTAACTCTTACCTGACACTTTAAAATTGGATCAATATTTGAGCTTCAAATAAGAATTTTCCATATTTATTTAAATAAAATTACCTAGTCAAAAATTTTATCCATTGAGGAGTTTGAAGAAATCATACACAATTCCGCATGCTTCAGAATCGCAAAAATAAAAATTCCAAATTATTGACGTCATAGAATTTTTATGTTTATGCTTCAATATGGGACACACAAACAAGTCATATTCAAAATTGATGAGCACAGAAGACACCAAGCATAAAATATTTTTCTTGTTTTTTTGGGCGTAGATTTGTTTTGCTACTTAGATTTCATTTTAATATTTTATGACATGTTTGTGTCAACGTTGAGGATGTATAAAGCAGTGTATTAACGAACCAGACAAAAACAGTTTATATTTAATGGATGAGGCATGCAGGAAATTTTCCACTACCTTCACGTGTCACATAATTGGTTATCCAAACATCTCGTACGGATAAAGTTCAATATTTCCATCAATTCAATCAATGTTTCCTAAACGTCTACGTAGATATTTGCAACTACTCGATTGGCTAACCTTCAATTTTGGCGTGATTTCAGGACGTTACAATAAAACCACGTTAAAATTTGAAGCGGATCCCAAGGTGGAATGGCAAGTGCGTCTAAATTTCAATCTCTGGTTGTTTTGGATGTTAGGTGGAGTGTGCATGGTGGGAAAATATTTTATTTTGAGAAATGTCGACCGCCTTAATGTAACCGCCGCATATTTGCTTGCGGGACTCCTTGTCACAGTGCTTTTTGCAATTCCACGTTTTTTCCTTCACGATATTCGTATTATGACAAATGGATTCACTCAGTTTATGGACTACTTTCACCGGAAATATGGATGTGGGAAGAAAGAAGAGAACCTCTATTTCGTCCTATTTCTAGAGGGACTTGGTGGATTTCTATTTGTTTCTTATATTATCATAGTCTTGGTTTTGATTTATGACCCAAGAGGAGCCAATTTCTTGGGAGATTTGATTCCCATCCAATACTTTCGGTTTCCAATTCCTCTAATTGTTATTCTATTTCACGCATACATACTTTTTGTTGTACATGTGCTTTGTCTAGCAATTTTGAGTGCCATTCTTGTGTACGGTTTCTTCTTTGCTCCAGTCCTTATTAGGGAATTGCGATTAAAGCAGAACAATTACAGGACGAGCGACAGCCTACGCAAACCTCAGAAAATAAGGCATACTTACAGGTAAAAATGGGGCGTGTATCTTTATAAAAGGTATTGAGTAAGCCAATTCAATCCAATTTAATTCAATCAACGCAATTAATTTTTTTGGTAGGTGTTTACAACTGCTTCAAGCAAATGTTTTTGGGGTTCTGGGCATTTTTCTTGTCTTCAGCAACTCGAGCTTTATGTCAACCAGTCTCTTTTGCAATTTTGTGCTCATCAAATATTGGCATCAACTTCGATTGATCACAAGGATGCAGCTGCTGGCGTGGTCAATATTTTTCATGGGATTTTGGGCTTGCGTTTTGGAACTGGGTCGATTTTTTTCGTCAAGGGGAGCAAAAACTTTAGGCTCGTGGAAGGGCGATAAATGGGGCAATGCGAGGAGTAACAAAGAGATGGAATTGTTTCGACGCTCGTGTAAGCCTATTGTATTGAGTTATGGAAAACAGTACGTAATTGGGAGAGTGAGTGTTCTCGTCTTCTTTCGGGGTGTTGTGAGAGGTACTTTTAGAGCATTGTTGACAACCAAGAAATAATAATTGCAACAATAATAAATTGTCCGAAACCAACATATTCAACATTGGATGAAACTATTAAGTTTTGAATTGTTTTTAATAAGCATGGAGGAAAGACTCATTGATTTTGATTGGAGACAAGCAAGTAAGCTGAACTCGCATGACTTGTAACAATTATAAATGTACTTACTTGTTAAATCCAGAAAATATGCATCTCAAACCAAATATATTTTAAATACACCTGAGATGGATTAATGCGGAAAAAATAAAGACATTATGTTCTTATGCTTATGCCCCAAAGATGCGTGACGCAAATAAACTGTTTTTGTATAATTTATTGGAAGTTACAAACCCCACATTAAAATATTCTGGTGGAAACTTCCAGTTTGCTTACGCTCATTTGTTTCAACTTGAAACTAAACATTTTAAGGGATTTATCTACATATTATCACTGATGTACTGATATTCATTACACTTGATAATTAAGGCAAAGGCTTTGCATTAAGGCAATTTGCATTTTCTAAATTATCCATTTCCAAAACAAAAAGAAGTCTTTTCTTATGAAGAATTTATATCTGTATTACAATCTCATCTAATTTTGTCCTTTGAGCTGTATTTTCAGAACACCGCCTAATAATAATAAAACCGCAGACTTAGGTATTATTACTCGTAAGTTTTTGCATTCGTCTAATTGCTTCAAAAATTTGTAACATTGGGCTTTTCAAACTTTGTTAGGAAAATTGTCCCTGATACCTGATTACGCATTAAATAATACTGTTTCAATATTGTGCATTCACTTTAAAACTTCCAAAATTAGCATGCAACATGTACTGAAATGAGCACATTTATTGCATAAGTATCTAGGTAAAAACTTCAAGTCGCATTATGTGTAGTTGTGGCAGTTCTCTAGATTTGACATTCTATCTATATGTCTATCAGGCTAGACTATCATTATGTACTAATGTACCGCTGGTGTTGCAAGAAATAAAAAATTTTACAACTTTTTACTACGCTATTGAGTATAAGTTTACGAATGTCTAAAACTTTTCGCCTTTCTTGAATATACTTGGTAGAACAAAGCCTACTATATATGTTCATTTAACTTAAAGGTAAAATTAAAAATCTGAAAATGTTCCGAAACTTTAATCTCATCACTGTGCTGTTAACTTTAATATGTCTTACTCTTGAAAGCTATGGCCGCTTTCTCCTTCAAATTGACTTTGAAAAATATTCATTCTGCACAATTTATGTGGTTAGGCTTAACAATCCCGTGGCATCCCAGTCAAGAAAACTAAACAAGTTTCTAAATCAAGTTCTTCTTGTTAATCACAGATCTGACAGACTCACATGGGTTGTCACAGATAATTCACCGATAAATGAAAAGTCAAGTACATATCTACGGCAAAAATTTCCTCACGCTGTGGACACCAGTAGCTATATTCCTAACAAGATTCTTAACTCCGTAAAGGAAAAAGCATGCTCTATCATATTAACAGAGACGTTACAGCTCACCTCCATCACATCATCTCGCAATTCGTACAGTGATCTTCATGAACAATGGGAAATTTGGTTGCGACTAAGTGCGGGCGGGAAAAGAATGCCGTTGAGCTCAACTGATAACATGATTCTGAGCTTCACTTCCCAAAAGAATTGGAGAATTCCCATAAGCGGACAGCACAACTCGTTGCTGCTTTCACCAATAATCTCATTCGTGTTGATTATTGACATTAAAACCATGCGGCTGCAAAGGATAGAATGGTGTTGCTTGAGTTGCATTAGAGAGAGGAAACAACTCTTGCGTTTTAGTCCTCTTACAAAAGCAGCTACCGAACCAATTTTGAAAAGGTTCCGGAATATTTCACCCCCAAAGCAGTTACTTAAACAGCGTCCATTCAGTAATCACCCGGAAGTATCATGGGAGAGCATTTTTTCAAAAGAAACCGTAAATATTGATATTGCAACATCCCAAATTAGTTTGGCAAGAAAACTAAAATTTATGTGCAAATACAATGCTCATGCATTTATGCAACCAATTTATGCAACCAGCCAATCTCCAGATACCGTGAAAGAATGTGCTGAAGCTACCGTATTTACATCTGTTACGGTGGCAGATCATCTCAACTATACTGCGGTGTTTGGTAATGTTAATGCAAATATTTGGCCTAATATCTATTTTAGAGGAACAATAGCGTGGACACCAGCCACTCAATATGACCTGGAAGTTTGGCACATGGAAGGTCAAAAAATTCTCTTCAACGATGTGTTTCAATATTATTTGCTCTACTGTGAGGATGAAAAAATAACCAAAATTCCAAGCATACTTACAATATTGAGAGAACCCTTTGATAAGCTCATTTGGATAGCGTTTTGGACAATCACAAGCTTATTTATTTTTTGTCAATTAGTGGAAATCAAATCAAAAACGTGGGGAAACATTGCCGACATCATTTTCAAAACCTATACAATAATCTTTCAGAACAGTGGTGGAAACCATGCCACAAAAATGACCATGGTGTTTCTAAGTGGCTGCTTTATTCTCAACTTTCACTAGTATTATGACTAGGCCATTGATTGCACCCCCAATGCCATACATACGAGAATCATTAGGAGAATTATTATCTGAAGGATACAAATTAGCTTCACCTGGACTAACTCGTAGAGCGGAAAGGTTACCGAATATTACTTATCTCGCACAACAAAACATTGGAAAGTATTTTGAACCCTCGCTAAAATCAGAGGGATATTCTACAAAATTGCTTTGGACGGAACCTTTAAGAGAACGAAATTTTTCAAGTTTTGAGGAATTTACGAATGCCCGACGTAAATTACATTTTCACGGGAAAGCTGTAAGCCGAGCTGCTGGTTTATCATCACGACGTCACTTGTTTTCCACTGAGAAGGAAGCAATAAAACTAGGTCATAAGAGATGCCACCGTGTGAAAAAGAAATATAACGGAGACGCTCACTATGCGTTTTTGGAGTATTCTTTAAGTAGTGCTGATCTAAAGCGAGTTTTGAATGTATTACTGTACGAAAGTGGAATTAGGTACTTTCTGAACGGATTGACGGAGCATAGGGATATTACCTATGTCCGGCGAAATCAAGTTAAACAGGAGAGAGTATCAGCCTTAAAATTGGACTCGAGGATTGAAACGATTTTGAAGTCAACATTAATATTATTATCAGTAGGACTGGTGGGTTTTGTTATGGAAATTATGGTTTTTGGTAACTATCCCAAAATTATGGATTGCTCATAATAATAAATAATATTACAAAAACATTATTTCATTATATTCTGGTATGACAACCGGTAATATTGAATATACGTTAAACATAAAATAGCCAGTTAACTTGCAGACATTTCCTATTATGATAACTCATTCGTAAATTAGTTAGTGTTTAAAAGCAATTGAACATCAGATGGATTGCAGAAGGTTGTATATAAATCTAGGTATAATATCAAGGTGCAAATAATATTGTCAGTAAATCTGAAAGTATAAGCTCGTTTTTTTGTTGCGTGATGTATTTTTGGACTGCATTAAAGTCATATTCTATAAAAATTAAATTATTAACATTTATACAACAAAAACTTAACATTCGACATTTAATTATTTTCTTATAATCATAACAACGTTATAACTTAAACTCAAAGCTTACAAGGCTTATAAGCAAAAATGAAATTTTGGGAATATGAAGGAATTCAACCACCAAACGGTGATGGTTGTTTTCGTTTTGTTTCAGCGATATAGAAAGTTTTACAATATTATAGTAATTTATTCCAATTAGTAATAGTTAATAATATAAAAATTGCACAATTTTACTCTTATTTAAGTTTTAATTTTAACGAACATAGTAGCATCCTTGTAATTACAGTTTTACGTGAAGTGAAAGCCAAATATTAAACTTATGTTTGCATGGCTTGTTGTTTAAGTGTAAATGTGCAAACAACTTTTATAAGAACTTTATATAAACGTACGTTATTGTAGTTTGATAAACTGTTTTTTAAATACCACATATAACATAATTTTATTCAGTGTTGGAAAATTACATGAAAACCTGACAGACAATTCATGCCACGAAAGCAATTTTGCCCATCCATGTAAAGAACCTATCATTATTGCCATGCGCCATCTAAGAAAGCATTTATTTCCAGTCTGGATTTCGATGACCTAGAACTGTAATTATATGTCTAGTCAACAAGGAAACTGTTTTTAAATGTCTGCTGTAAAATTTATTCCAACATTGTATCTCGCAAACGTTTAATGTGAATAGATAGCTCGAAATGTTTCTGCTAAATTGGTCACTCACTTTCATTTCCTGTCTTTGTTTTTTTCCATTCCAGAGTCACTGTAAATTTCTCTTACAAATAAACTTTGAGAAATACATCTCCTGTACAATGTATGTCGTAAGAAACAATGTAAGTTTAAAATTGTCTCCACAAGAAGCATCTCGAACGATAAAGATGAACAATTTTCTGAACAATGTCCTTGAAACCAACTACAGATCCGACAAACTCACTTGGATTGTTACAGATCATACCTCACCATTATGGGAATCGAGTACACCAGAAACTTTACGACAAAATTTCTCTAATTCAGTAGATTCTAGTAGTTACATCCCCTCAAAGTTTCTCAACTCCGTAAAGAAACAAACTTGCTCAATAATATTAACAGAGACATTTCATCTTGAATCATTCTCATCGGATCAAATTTCTTACGGGGATTTATATGAAAAATGGCAAATTTGGTTACGGCTAAGCGCCAGCGGAAGACGGCTGGTTTTGAGCTCCTCGGAAAATGTTTTATTGAGTTTTACTTCAGAATTTCAGTGGCGTTTGCCAATTGGAGAGGAACACAATTCACTGATGTTATCACCTGTGTTAACGTTCGTATTGATAATTGATATTGAAAATTTTCAATTGCAAAAAGTTGTGTGGTGCTGCTTCCTCTGCGAGATTGAGCGAAAATCGTTAATAACTTCTAATCCTTTTACTGAATCATTCACAAAAATTATTTTACAAAATTTCAGAAATAGAGGAACGAGACGAAAACCTATCATAAACATTGATATTTTAACATCTTATACTAGTTTGAATATACAGCTCAGAGCTTTTTGCGTATATGCCGAAAATACGTTCATGAAACCAACCCGTGGCATTCCCAGTATTCAAAGACTATGTTCAGAAACCGTCGCGTTTATTTCAGTCGAAATGGCGAAGCGTCTAAACTTTTCCGCAGTGTTTGGGAATGGAAATACAAATCCTTGGCCTAAAGTATTTTTCAGCGCAAAACTAGCATGGACAACAGCCAATGAGTTCAACTTAAAAACTTGGCACATGGAAGGGCAGGAATTTCTATATAACGATGTTATCCAATTTTCATTGTTGTACTGCGATGACGATGGGAAAACTAAAATTCCAAGCTTGGTAAAAGTATTGGGGGAACCTTTTGATGGATATATTTGGATGACATTTGCTGCCGTCACTAATTTGTATATTGTATACAGATTTTTAGAGAGAAAATGGAAAATTAAAGTTGGGAGAAAGAATGAACTTACGGAGATAATTTTCAATACTTACAGAATTATTTTTCAGCGTCATGCCGGAAAGCGATCTACAAAAACAACCATGTTGTTTCTCACCAGCTGCTTTATACTCAGTTTTATGTACACTTGCATCATGACTGGAAAAATGATAGCACCGCCGACTCCCTATATAAGAGAAACCTTAACGGAACTGCTTGCTGAAGGTTACAGGATAGTATCGCCTAGTTTATCTTTTAAGTTGGAAAAACTCACTGAGAATGCAACTTTGGCGATAAAGAAAAGCGCTGGGAAATACTTTGATATGTCGGTGAAAGCAGAGGGATTTTCGGGGAACTTATACGCTAACCAATACTGGACGGAACCCGTGAGAGCAAGCAACTATTCAACTTTTAAAGAATTTTTGATAGCTCATCGTAATTTTCATTTACACAGCAAATCAGTAAATGGAGTGATTGCCCTTTCCTTACGCAGCAATGTAGTATTTCCAGCAGAAAAAGATAATTTTGACGCAGCCCAAAAGCGGTGTCATCGTGCTAGGAAAAAATACAATGGAAATTTACATGTCGCCTGGCTAGAATATTCTATGAGCAATCAAATTATTAAGAGGATTCTAAATGCGTTACTCTATGAGAGTGGAATAAGACACTTTTTAAATGGGCTAATGGATCACCGGTCTATTCAATCTGAAAATATAGAAAACCTTGAGAAAGCGGAGACAGTTTCCGTATTAAAACTGGACTCGAGGATGGAATCGATTATGATTTCAACTGTGGTATTTTTATCGCTTGGAGTACTAATATTTCTATGGGAAATCAGGGGCTTTGGTAAAATGGCAGCTGTTGGATTATTTAGGACGGTCAGCAGTCTTGCGTGGTATAACCGGGTGTATACCAAGTGGTAAATCTTAGAAATGGGTAGCTTTAATAATTACTGTGTAACTACGTCAGATGTGTTGATTAGTAATAAATTTTGTGGGTTTACATGGGGCGTTTATACTTTATACGTTTATTACCTTCCTAAGCTCATGTCGGAGAAAGCAGGAAGTTTGCATATACATTTAATCAGCCTCCTTTTCTGATATAAACATTGTTATGATTTTAGCACATGTTTTCAATATATATTTGGTTTGACGTAGACGTAGGTACAACGCGGAAGAGGAGGATTATAGATTAACTGATATTATGCCCTTCATCTAAAGACGATATAAATTGTTTTGTTTGTGTTTACTCCTTTCTCCTGGTGTGCTATCGCAGTAGGTGGTTAACAATTTACTGACCCAGATTCGGATAAAAGACGAAAGACGATTAATTCAGTGCTTTTCATTTTTCCGAACAAGTAAAAGGACGGATGGTTGTAAAAAGCAGAATTTCATTTCGGAAATGATTAAAATCTAAAGCCTTTCTTGATAGCTATAGCTTGATGTCAAGCCACACACGGTTATAGGAAAATTTAGACTCACTGTTTCTAATCGCTTTAATAATTGAAATTACTAAAACTTTCACAAAAAAGACTACGACACAAATGGCTGACAAAAATACGGGGCTTCGACTTGGGAGGTTTCATTCTGAAATAAACAAATATTTCGACGTAAGTTTGCTCACATTTCGCATTTCATTCGCAGGTTATTCACTGCTTCAGTTTGTGAAACGAAGCGTTGACAGGTTAAAGAAACTGCGGATATTTCTCGAATCGGGAAACATGTTGCTTGGAGAGAACTTGCTGTTTGGATTCAAGTTTCACCTTCGTTTTCAGCAATACTTTGGGACAACTCCTATTGATTTCAAGGAGACGACCTCGGAATCTACTTCATGCCTTATTGTTCAACCTGAAAATAAAATCCGTTGGCAATGGATAAAGCTGGTCATTGCAAGCTTGTATCTCCTCATTTTGTGGGTTCAAATCTTTCAAGGGCGACGCGAAGAAAACCTCGTCACTACACTTGAGAGCACATTAATAGCTGTCGCAATTAGCACATATATCATCATGAAGTGGACATTCTTGAAGCAACGTCATTCAGTTGTTCAACTGTTCAATTTTCTACTCAAATTTGAAAGCAGCCATTTTTCAGCCTGTGCCACTTTGAGAATGAATAGAATGGAAAAGTACCTGGTTCAATTTTGCCAGCTAAATGGAATTACGGGAACCCCACTTCTAGTTTTCTGCTACTCTCTACAGCGATGGTTAAAACCATGCACGTCAGCTACTTTTGGATATCGAGTTATGCCGGAATGTTACAGTTTGGGTGATGTAAATATTACATTTCAGACTTCCTCATTGATTTGGCTGATGTTGATGATCGGGTTTTCAAACTGGATAATTGTGGATTTAACGGGAGGATTTATATTTCAAGTTTTTGAGCTGGCTTACCTTCAAAGTTGCTGTTTGAAGGAATTCACGAAATGGCTCCGCAGAACAATTGAAACTGCTTCAACAGAATCGTTTGATATTAATATAGTGCTTGTTTACAGACGGCTGCAAATACTTGCCAGGTTGTACAACTCAATTCAGCAAGATGTACAGATTATAGCTTTGTTAAATATGGTACTTTTTGTTTTCACTGTGAGTGTTTACACACTGATTTCTCAAGGACTTTCACTAACCGTGGCTCACTTGCTGTTCTTTTCTTGTATTGTGCTTCTAGCATTGCTTGTTGTTGTGGTGGTTTTTGGGACCTTTGCGGGACTTCACAGTCAATCGTTACGTCTCTTAAGATTTCTCCAGATGAAATTGCCACTTAAGTTTAAATATGCAGCAACTAGAAAAACACTGGAAAGATACTCTCACTCGTTTAGAGTCATGAGGGTTTGTATTGGGAAAGTTAATTTTGTGGAGAAATTTACTCCTGTAGTTATGCTCAATTTTTGTTTCGGACAAATTGTCAATTTGCTCCTGATGGGATGAATGAGAGTTTGTCACGTCAACTTTTACTTTGTATACATTTGATAAGGTTTAAATCTAACAGATTTTGTTCAGAACGGAATCGTTGTGAATGACAGACAAAATTTTTATATCGTATTTAGAAATATTTTCAATACAAAATTTATACCAAAAACATACATGAGCATTCAGTGTTCATTTGATGATGTAAGTAGTAAGTAAGTAAAAGTGTGGTTACAACATAATAAATCAATACAATAAAATTTATTGAATAAATGTATTTGTGAATATTACAACATTTTGCATATCTTTATTCGTACAATTAATTACTGGCTAGTTCCTATGTATTTTCAATTCTGTTTGAGTTTACCACTTGGAAAGCTTGCCTGTATCAGGCAGTGTTCAGAAAAGTCAAAACCTCTTCCATGAAACATTTTGTGTTGCTCAGATGTGGAAAATGACCTGCGTTCTGAATCGTCCTTAGTTTGGCATTCGTAAAAATTTTCTGGGTGTTTGGAAACAGTGAATCAGAAACGAACGACGAATTTTCTCCCTTGATAAACAACACCGGCTTGTTGTATTTCAGATTGAGAAGTGTGGTCGGAAAACTGAACACTTCTTGTACGCTTTCAATTAGCATTTCCAAACCAGGTTTCCCAATCCAGACTACTTTACCACCTTTTTGTCACAGGTAAGTCTTCAAAAAGTCTCTGTTGATAACATCCTACAAAGTAATAATGAAAGTGTCAAAGGGAAAATTATCTGCGTTTCATACATTTGCACACATTTGGATGTCACTTACACAGCCAAGATTTTTCAACTCATCATCCACCAAATTCTTCACGTCGGAAAGCGGGAGCCTCGATGTATTAGGACTGGAGAGAATTGATTGTATTGTCATGTAATAACCTGCAGTTATATAAACAATTGCAAACATTTTAGGAATTAAACAACAATCATTTTTGATGATTTCAAATTGTAAATAATACTAATTATAACACTAACTCTGTATCACTTTTGAGTCCATTGATTCTTCAACTGGTGTGACATCTATAACAACAAGTTTACCAAGCATTTCAGGATATTTCAATGCCATCGTCATTGCCGTCTTGCCACCCAACGAGTGTCCCATTATAGAAAACTTGTCAATTTGTAGAAACTGAGCTAGTTTAATAATGTCATCTGCCATGAATTCATACGAAAGTTGACCGTGGATTGTACTTTCACCATGACATCTTGCATCAAATGCAATTACCTAAAAAATATAATACTTAATTACGAGGAATTCGAAAAAGGGAGGTACCAAAAACTCCAAATGCGTTTTACATTTCTATTAGCTTTCTCTGCTATCTGCCTGGCAATTGAATCCCACTGGCTTTTCACTCCCATCATTCCAGAAGCTATGAAAAGCGGTGGTGCCGTTGGTTTTTCGGTCGGTACATGTATAACATGTGAGAGTACCAAACTATAACGAAAAATTAATTAGTGAATTTACTATTACTAAAACATTAATGTAAATTTTTTTTAAAAACAACGTTTCATTTTCTTACCTGTTATTTGGCTGCGGAAAATCTGAGCATCCATTTAGCGCCGCCAATGGTGTACTTTCTTCGTTAACAAACTTTTTAACAGGAAATTTCTTATCTTGCTCCTCAATCATTTTGATTAGAGTGGAAGTCAGCGCTTTTAATGTTTCTGCGTTCCTTATCGCCCCCGCATTTACAATCAACTTATCCCCTACAACAACGAGTCCATACCCATGTCTTGTAAGCAGGTGTCATTTCCAATCAATTCAGTATCATCTATTCTCAACGTGTTCTGAATAATTGAACGGAGCTGCTGCTCAACAAAAGAGAACTTCGTCTCATTCTCAGTTGTGGAGTTGTAGGACTGCCAAAACTCCACAGGTTTTGAAGCAGCATTGCGAGTACTAACAGAAGAATTCCAAATACTTTCATCCACGTTTGTGGACACGCTTGGTATGAACTTGTTGAGCAGGACGAGGGAATCTATTTTGGGAATACAAGTTTGAACCCTTTGAAGTTTCATTGCTTGTTCTAAGCCACTGATACCCTGCAAATTTGAGAGATGTTGAAGTCCTGGAATTGAGTCGTTCTCTTTTGCAATACCAGCTTCCCCCCATTGTCCTAAAAAGTATAATTAAGTAAATAAAATATTTATTAAATTAATACTTAATCGTATTAATTATCTAAAAAACTAACCCCAATTGATTGTCATTGCAGGAAGCCCCATAGAATGTCGGTAATGCGCAAAAGCATCCTCAAACGCATTTGCTGCTGCGTGGTTGCACTGGAACGCAGTTCCTACAAGGGATGCTATTGATGAGAATATCACAAAAAATTCCAAGTTCAGGTCTTTTGTCAACTCATGTAAATTCATTGTTCCGCTTATTTTGGAGTCGAAAACTGATGCCAACTTTTGCCAGTTCATGTTGACAATCAGATCATCAGCAATGGTTCCAGCAGCATGCATTATTCCTCTTAACGGTGGAAGTCCCAAGTTTGGAATTTGGGTTTGTAAAAGTTTTTCACATTCCCCATATTGGCCAATATCAAGCTGGACAGGGATTACGTTTGCTCCGTCGATATTCATTTGATGAATTTTATGCCAAATATTTGCTGAGGGAGGATTTCTACTTGCAAGTAAAATATGCTTAGCCCCACTTTTAATCATCCATTCACAAACTACAGCTCCAATTCCGCCGCAACCTCCAGTTATCAAGTAAGTGGCTCTATTGGAAAACATGGGAGTGTAAACTTTCATTTCACTTCCCTCAATTTTCAATTCTGGCATCGTGCAAACAACCCTCCCAATGTGGTTTGCATTTTGCATATACTCCAAAGCTTGTCGGATGCAAACTGCATCGAATCTCACGAAAGGAAGTGGCTTCACTGTATTTTTTTCTATGAGATTTCGTAAAGTGGTAATGTGTTTTGTCCAATCACTAGGTGACAACGTAGACAGATCAACAGTTTTGTAGTCAACATCGGGTCGAAGTTCTTCTACCTCGTGTTTTTTCCAAATATTAGTCGCGCTCAGTTCCACAAAGCGTCCCTTTTTTGCACACGCATGAAGGCTAGCTTCTTTAAACTCTTCCCCAGTTAAAGTGTTCAGAACAACATCAACTCCTCTACCTTTGGTTAATTCCAAAATTTCTTTGCCAAAATTTGTATTTCTTGAATTGAAAACGTTTTGAATTCCCAATCCTCTTAAATAGTTTTGTTTCTTCTTGCTACCCGCAGTGGCAATGATTCGGCAGCCGATTTTTCTACATATTTGAATTGCACTCAGCCCAACTCCCCCCGTTGCTGTGTGAATGAGAACAACATCATCCTTTGTAACTTTGGCTACTTCCAAAAGTGAAATTAGTGAATTAATGTAGACACAAGGAATTGTGGCTGCGTCGTTGAAACTCCAGTTTTCAGCGAGAGGAATCAAATGATCTTGACTCATTTTCAGGTGACTTGGAAGCACAACGTTGCTTTGATTGTAGCCACAAACTTGATCACCAACTTTCCATTTTTGTAGGTTAGGTCCAACTCGGCTTACAACTCCAGAAAATTCACTTCCCATTGCATTTGATCCATTTATTTTTTCCGATGTCTTGGTTACATTTAACAGATTTTTTAAATTGGGTATGCATGCTTTAACATGGATCTCTACTTCGTCATTGTCCACATTGAATTTATCAGAATTTCCAAACTTAAGATCAGATATGCACTTTGTCTTGGGAATGATGAGCTGGAATCTGGTTGCTCCACTTGGTATGGTCAACCTACTTTTTGAAATCTTACAGGGCATTAGTTTTGGAATATAACGGGAGTTTCCAGAAAGAGCCACTTGAACCTCATTATCTGCTCTCCAAATCTCGTAGAATATCTCCTGAATTCCTGTAACATTCGGAACTTCATCTGCAATATCTATGCATCTGCAATTCAAACTGAAGTTCTCAACCTTCATGGCTTTTGTGTAGCCCCACAGTGTGCTGGCATGGAAACCAGATAGCTCATTATCCCCCAAGGAAACTACCCCATTAGTAATTACAGCAAGTCTGGGAATGGTCTCAAAACGCTGGACTAAAACAGCTTTGGTCAAGTTGAAATACGGCTGAAGAAGTCGTCCTTGGTCACTATTACTGTTATCCAGAGCCCAGAAGTATAGTATTCCTTCAATTTCCACTTCCCGATTGTTGAGATTTCCAAAGAATGCCACAAAATCGTCATAAAATTTCCTCCTAAGTATCGCCAGTTTATTGTCAAAATCAATTCCATACTTTTCTCCTGCCATGACAGTAAATACGCAACGACCAGGAACAGTTCCAATTTTTATTTTAAGCTGTTCCGAAACGGGATGATTGGGATGGTGAAAAATCAGCCAAGTTTTGTAAGCTTCTCTCATTGTTTTTCCAAGCGTATTCCGCGAGACAATTATAGCATCTTTGTCATTACAAAGGGAAAAGTTGCCTTCCACTTGAAGTCCATTAGCTTCCAATACTTCATTCCACGTGTCTTTTGCCAATGTACAGTGGGTTTTTCGCAACTCAAAATCTTGAAATCTCCAGTAGCTGTCCAAAACACCAACAGTAAATGTTGCTAAATGATTTCCACCCAGTGTTTCAAACAATATGAGTCTTGCAGATGGTTTCATCAATATCTGAATGTTTTGTAATGATTCCGCAATGTTTCTCGTCGCATGAATTACATTACATGCAAGCACCACATCAAAATATTCCGGGATGAATCCTTGGGCCACTGGATCTTCCTCAATGTTAAACTTCTTGAACTTCATGGATTTGATATGCTTTTCAAATTTTTTTTCAGCAGAGTTGAAAAAAGCGTTGGATATATCAGTAAAAGTGTATTCAAACTGGATGCCTTCAGCTTCTAACAAATCTATACTAATTTGACTGTAAGCTCCAGTACCAGATCCAACCTCTAAAATCCGGATTTTATAGGGTTTTCCTTGTTGGGAGTCTCGAATATGGTTCAAAACTACTTGTGTGATGAGTTTATATGGCTCCGCAAGGTTAAACACTTGCATGTATTCTTTGTAAAAATCTCCAACTGACATAAGCCTTTTCTCCTCATCGGGAAATAAAATTGCGAGAGGTGATTGTAAACCTTTAAAAAATTGGGATAAATTTGAGCCGAGTTTTTGAAGCAATTGAGTTGTTCCAAAGTTCTGCACAAGCTCATCAGTGAACTGTGGTGAAGTTAGCAATTCCGAAGTTTCTGAAAGAGTGGGTGGGTTTTGCACGTATTCCCAAATTATTTCAGGGTGAATTGAATTCGTTTCCACTTGCCGTAAAATTCCTTCCGCCTCCAAAAACATGCAGAAAAATGAAAAGTACTGCCGAAACTCTGGAAGAATCCTCAGTTCTTGAAAAAGAGTTGTTTCGCTGAAACGTTGGTGAAGTTGCGGCTTCCATCCCAATTCATACAAGGCTCGGAGATAGTTAAGGTAGGCAAGTTTCTCCAGGTTTTTAAAAATCTGGCCAACATCTGGGGACAGCTTGTTGAAAGCTTCGATTTGATGTAACTCCCCATGATCAAAAATTTTGGCAACCTTTTGCATATCCGTGAATTGTTCACATGAGCTAGGTTTCTTCTTCCAAATTTCTTGCCAAAGATCTGGCACTGGTGATTGTTGTTGGTCTATAACTGCCTCAATTGCTTTTAGAGAGGTTTCAACCAGTTCGACAGATGACATAACAGCCAAAACTTGTCCATTTCCATCAACCAGCAATGCTGTAGCATCTGATGATGCTGGGCTTGATTGATAGGCGTAAATGTAGGTTTCCGTGGAGTCTGAATCCGAAAGCCAAACAAATGTTCCAATTTTGATGGATACGTAAAACATTTTTTTCCAGTTGGAAATTGGGTTTAATAGGATAATCCCCTGTATCATAGCGTCCAAGACGACTGGGTGGACGATGTAAGAATTTTTATAGTTTTCAAGCTTAAGTTTCAATTTGCATAGAACCGTGGATTTATTTTCATCTCTCCAAACTTTCTCAATGATTTTGAAGCTGGGGCCAAATATAAGTCCTGCTGAAGCACTTTTACTATAAAACTTTAAAATGACTTCATCATCAGATGGATTTCGTATAGTTTCCAAAAAAATGTTTTTATCGAATACCCATTCATTATCGTTGGAATTGAGTATTGGAGAAAATGACGCGGTTGCATGAATTTGCCACTTTGATTCCAAATTGGTCACGTTTTGGAATAACTTTATTTTGAGCTCATTCCAATCCCCGATAGTATTGTTACTTTCTGTTGAATTAAACTCCACCACAGATTGAAGTTGACATGAACTGGAATTGTGGAGTAGCAAGGGGGCTTCAATTATGAGATTTTCAACTTTCATAGAACGGGTAGGACGAGGCAACATATTTTCAGAATTTTCCAAAGTTGCAAACCCAGCTGCAAGACATATTTCTAGGTAACCAGTACCCGGAAAAATGATGTTGTCTCCAAGACAATGATCTTTTAAGTAATCAAGTTCTGGCGTACTTAAGCTGAGTTTATTTTCAAAAATTCTTGATGATGATGCATTTGAGACGACGCTGCCCAAAAGGGGGTGAAGTGAGACTTTAGTAGGGACACTCAGTTCCGGCCAATATTTCTTTCCAATAAATGGGTAGTGTGGGAGACTCACTTTCTTTCGATCGTACAAATAATCAAAACCTCGCCAGTCAACTGAAACTCCTTTCAAATACAACTTTCCAATTGTACTTAGTAAAGTCTCCCAATCATCCCTATTTTTCGTTAGAGTTGGTAAGCAAGACAGCTCCTCGTCAATGTTCTGCATTGTCAAGGCAGCCGGTCGAACTCGATTATTGGGTGACAAGTGACCTACCTTGTGACCTACCTGTTACCTACTGTTACCTACTGTGACCTACCTGTTACCTACCTGTTACCTACTGTTACCTACTGTGACCTACTGTGACCTACCTGTGACCTACCTGTGACCTACCAAGTGTGACCTACTTGTGGCCTACCTGTGACCTACTTGTGACCTACCAATTTTTTTTGCAGAAAGCGGTTTGCAAGGCTAGGAATTTTATTTAAAAATTAAAAGGAACCTAATTTAATTGTCTGAAGTCAGTTGTTAACCTATTTATCAGCACAAAATAGCAAACATAATCGAATAATCGTAGGAATGTTATCAAAAAAATTTATTTACCCAAACCAGCTGATTTTAACGTATATTTTAGCATACTATAGCAAAAATTTATGTAATACAATTATTCCAATGAACACAAACTATTACCTTTAATCAAGTTGAGGTTTTAATTTATAACTGCTCTATTTTAGATATAATCTAAAAGACAAACGAGCATGGCAGAATACCTATGAAGTCCCTTCATTAATATTGAAGCAACTAAGCGCTATAGTTAATCTCCGAAATTAATGTTTGGCTCAACTCCTACAAAGTCTTAAGTTACCCCAACCCATCGGACAATTTCCACCGCGGGATTTCTGTCCCAGCATAACATCTGATAAAAGTTTACTGACAGTAAGGTATTTATTCAACTAACGGAAACTGAGAACTCACACACCAAGGATATTGGTTAGTTATATATAATTGACTTCTCACTCTCCATTTGCATTTGAGGTCGACCCACTGGAGTGTGACAGCCAAGAGGGAACTTCTACTTAGACGTAAACAGAAGCGAATATCCTGAAATGGTTCAAAACCCAAGTGTTTCCATTTGATAAATGTTTACATTTTTATTCATATGCAGTTGACCGGAGTATGAAGATGTGAGCAGTCTGGAGGAACCCCCTTGCTTCAAAAAGTATTTGGAATTCAATTCACCTTTGGTATCGTAAGTCCTTTCGGTTTTAAATATTCAGAATGTCTAGCATAAACACTTCAACTAGAACTATGTAAACACAGTTTGGATTTCATCATTTCAGCGTCTTTCTTATCCGCCATCCCAATCTCAGTCCAACAATCAAACTCAAGCGTTTCTCAATCCGGTGGAAAAGTTAATACCATCCTAGTTCAATAAGAAATCCTAAGCTACAGTTCGATTCATTTCTGTTTGGTATGTAAATGCAATTTCAAATACTCCAGTGATGTTTTATACTAATTTCAGTAAGCATTTTCGTTAAAAAGTTTGAATTAACAATTGCAGGTGCTTCTATATTTGTCATTCTGTTCTCCGACCACCATGCCACACCCAAAGCTCCGGATCATCAGAAAAGCCCCCTGTCTGGATTAGATACGTTTTATATTATCCTACTCCATTAAAAGCGGTGTTGCAGTTTGGTGTTCATCACAGTTTGGATTTCATCATTTAGGCATCTCCATATCCGCCATCCCATTCTCAGTCCGGCAATCAAACTCAAAGCTACGAATTTTCAATCAAATTTAGGAGTCGGTCGCATCAATAAAAATGCACTTGTGCGTTCGATGTGATACGGCGTTAGAGGGAAACATTGTACGGGTTGCATCGGAGGAATGTATTGGTCATTGGGCCCACCCAACTTGTATTAACGGCTTCCCAATCGCGGCTACATACATCTGTCCAGCTTGTAATTCTACAAGTTCCACAGTTCAGAAAGGCTGCGTGGTTCCGGTTTTAGTTAATGGGATTTGGGATGGAAAGCCCTACCTTCTCTCTGGGGAGGATCTGGTGTTTGTAGCCCCGACAGAAGGATTGGAAACTGATATTGGAAACGATGGTGTGCCTGCTGCTACAGTTATAATTACGAACCAATGCACGACAGCAAGTATTTCAACGAGTGAAATTGATTCAGTAGAAGGAATTCATGCTTTATCAGAAGAAACTGCCGCAAGCAATGTTATGCCGGAAGAAATGGTAGAAAATTTCGCCACTGCTAATGTCCAATCTGTTACAAATTTGTTTGGTGATTCCTCAGATTTGGATGAAGATATCAGCGCTGCAATTAACGAAGCAGTTGAACAGCCGACTTCCTAAGACAATGCGTTTCAGCGCGTTGAGACAAATAGCGGTCTTCAGGTTAACGTTTGTCAAGAAAATTTTGGTGTTCCAAGCCGCGACGAAACGGATTTGAATTATGACTTTTGTGATCCTCCACAATTTACAAAGTACGTCGCTTCTGCCCGGAATCGTCATGAAAATGCTCACGTCGAACAATTCTCCGCCAAGCAGTTCGATAATGGTTTCGGTCGCCGTGAAAACGCTGGCGTCTCTGTCCGTGATTCTGGCACTCCACCTATCCTGGATATTGATATAAATGCTGCAAGACGACGTCAATACCTGGATTTCTCCCACCGTGAATACGATTCTGGTCACCGTAAAGAATATGGTGCTTCTCTCCACGGTAATGACTTTGATCGCCGTAAAAACGTTGGTTTCTCTTTTTATGATTCTGCCACTCCTCGCAACCGCTATAATGATTCCTATGCTGCCCGACGCCGTGAAAACCATGATTTCTCCCAATTTAAAAATGATTATGGTGACCATGAAGACTACGGTGCTTCTCTCCGCGGTAATGAGTTTGATCGCAGTGAAAACTTCCACTTCTCTCTTCCCAACCGCCATAATGGTTCCTATGCTGCCCGACGGCGTGAAAACTATTATGACTCTATTCGTACAAATGATTATGGTCGCCGTGAAGAAGATGCCACAGATTTCCGTCGCAATTTTGCCATTGGAGAAGGTTCTTGTTTGCCTCGGAGGGGATATGGATTGTTAGTACCTGAAGTCCCCGCTCATGTCCGTTACGGTTGCCGCAACGACTTCACAGTTCCTCCTGGTAATACTGATTTTACACCCAATGAAGATAATTATAGACGGAGGTGTGCCTTAGGTGCCACATGCCATGCTGACGACTTTGTTCGCAATTATCAGAAAGATGCTCAGATTCATTTTCCACGGGGAAACTCCAGCCATAACTATGATTCTGGCCGCTTTGAAGCCACATGCCAGGGTATGACTGCGCCCGAAGAAGCGATGGCCATTATTCCATTAACAGGGACCGTAATTATTTTCGCTGCCATGAACGAGGTACACATCTTCACTCCAGTCACGTACCCGAATCTTCTCGACGAAACGTTCATGACGTTCCATACAATGACTCTCGTAATCAGTCTTGTCCAACCAGCTGCGCAACCACCAACGTAAGTCATCAAGCTGCTTCACGTAATTTGAACAGTGATTCTGGTCATTGCCTTCGACAGCAAAATAATGCCAGTTACAGTCAGCCCGTTCCGGATGACATTATTTTTGAATCACACGTTGACAATCGTAATGAAGCCCCTATTACTGTTGTCCCTGATACTCAGGAACTAATGCAACAAAGTGCCCCATTGGAGGTTGCTGGTACACAAGTTCACAGAAGAGGGCAAATCAATTGCAATACTGTCGCTGCAAATGATAATGATATCCCTGAAAATGGATTAGCTTCACAAAATATGCAACGTTTTGGAAACCAAAGGACATCTACACGCCGAGCTCAAACCGTTAATGAAAACACTGCAAAAGAATTCATTTGTGGAATTTGTCACTCCGTTTACCAAGACCGATTTGGAAAGTCTCGCTGTCAAAGAAAAACATAAGCTGCCCCCAAAGTCATTTCCTTGTACGTTTGGGACTTGCACTTGGAAATTTAGCAGACCGGATAATCTTAAAACACATATGAAGCAAATCCATGGACAGTAATTAAAATAATATTAATTGGATTTAAAAATAAACGAACAGTTTTATTCAAAGCAGTAGTAAACGTGTACATTCAATGTGTTTATGTTTATTTCATCATTTGAAACATAACAAAAAGCCCATTTCATAAATAAATTAAGTAATAGAGACAATTACAAATGTTCTAATCTAGGATATATTTCTTTAACGTGCCCAAGAAATATCTGATACAGCTTACCGGCCCTGCTTTTATCTAAGCTTGTGAAGGTTTTGAAAAATTGGCGGCGATAAACAAACTCTCCAAGGTACATCTCCAAGCGCTGCTCGTCCATCGAACCCTTCACTATTCCTTTCAGTAAACTCCATTGTCTCTCAATTGTGTTAGTATGAACGTTAGCATTATTGGGGTGAACGAAGTTACGCCTATGATTTACTTGGTAATGCTCAAAGCCACCTCTATCTGGCAGGTGCAACGAATCGTAAACTCGAGCGGAATCTGTGAGAATGATTGTTCCTGGATGAACGCGTCGTTGAATAATGGGCCATAAAGTTGAACCGGATCTGTCCGGAACAACTTCCACAAAGACCTCCTTGGTTTCCCTGCAAATGGCACCAAACACCCACACATGTTGAGCCGCCAACAGTCTGCCCCGATTATATTTTCTTTTGAACATGTGCGTTTCATCCATTTCCACATGGAGGCCCTCTCCGCCGATGCAAATGTCCATTTCGGAAATGACGTCGAAACAGATTTCTCTACAAAAAGAGTACCAGTCTAGTGCTGCGTCCTTTCCACAGCCAACCTGGCGTTTTGCATCCATAACTGGTGTTTGAAAGAACCAGTGAAGACAAAGATCCCACACCCTCATCCAGGGAAGCCGAACGTCATCAAAAAAGGAACCAGAGGTCACAGTTACTTTGCGTCGGCATCTTCGGCTACCAAACGATCGTCCACATTGCCATTCAAACCCTTGATAAGCATTTTGGACTTTGTCTTTCCGTTGGCTAAGTCTCATAGCATGTCCACATGAACATATAAGTGGGGTGGTTACATTTATAATCTCCGAGTGAACTGCAAAAGTAAACGCATCTTCCTCACTTCCAATAAACCGGCCAAACGAAATAAGGCCAAACCCTGGATCATGAAACCGTTTTTCCAATTCTCGTTGTGTAAATGTCAGTTTTGGAAAGACCGACATTTCAAACAAACAATACGAAGATGCTAGAAATAAAACAGACAAAATGCAAATTTACATAAATAAAGCGTTATTCCACGCCTAACTTAATTTTATACCGTATTAACTTACAGGATCAAAAATGAATCAAACTGCAATCTCGGCGTTTATAGAGTAGGATGAATATAAGTATTTTTTTCAGACAAGGGGCTTTCCTAACGATCCGGAGCTTTGGGTGTGGCATGGTGGTCGGAGAACAGAATGACAAATATAGAAGCACCTGCAATTATTAATTCAAACTTTTTAACGAAAATGCTTACTGAAATTAGTATAAAACATAACTGGAGTATTTGAAATTGCATTTACATACCAAACAGAAATGAATCGAACTGTAGCTTAGGATTTCTTATTGAACTAGGATGGTATAACTTTTCTACCGATTGAGAAACGCTTGAGTTTGATTGTTGGACTGAGATTGGGATGGCGGATAAGGAGACGCTGAAATGATGAAATCCAAACAGTGTTTACATAGTTCTAGTTGAAGTGTTTATGCTAGACATTCTGAATATTTCAAACCGAAAGGACTTACGATACCAAAGGTGAATTGAATTCCAAATACTTTTTGAAGCAAGGGGGTTCCTCCAGACTGCTCACATCTCATACTCCGGTCACTGCATATGAAATAAAAATGTAAACATTTATCAAATGGAAACACTTGGGTTTTTGAACCATTTCAGGATATTCGCTTCTGTTTCGTCTAAGTAGAAGTTTCGTCTGGGCTGTCACACTCCAGTGGATCGACCTCAAATGCAAATGGAGAATGAGAAGTCAATTATATATAACTAACCAATATCCTTGGTGTGAGTGAGTTCTCAGTTTCCGTTAGTTGAATAAATACATTACTGTCAGTAAACTTTTATCAGATGTTATGCTGGGACAGAAATCCCGCGGTGGAAATTGTCCGATGGGTTGGGGTAACGTAAGACTTTGTAGGAGTTGAGCCAAACATAATTTCGGGATTAAACTATAGCGCTTAGTTGCCTTCAATATTAATGAAGGGACTTCATAGGTATTTCTGCCATGCTCGTTTGCTTTTAGATTATATCTACAATAGAGCAGTTTATAAAATTAAAACGCTCAACTTGATTAAGGTAATAGTTGTGTTCATTGGAATAATTGTATTACATAAAGTTTTTATAGTTATGCTAAAATGATAGGCGTCTTTAAAATCACCTGGTTTGGGTAAATAAATTTTTTTGATAACAATTCCTACGATTAACGTTATGTTTGCTATTTTTGTGAGCTGCATAAATAGGTTCAACTGACTTCAGACAATTAAATTAGGTTCCTTTT